>JAFIRS010003188.1:0-150567 GCA_018342105.1 Gonioctena quinquepunctata | reverse complement strand
AACTGGTTTTTTTTTATTTCCCATCCGTTTCACCCAAAAAAAATACCTAAATAATAATTTATACAGAGCACCCCATTTATTCGACACCCCGGAAAATTTTTTTTAAAGACCCAAATGCCATGGTGGGGCCGAGAAAAGGGAGGAAGAAATATAGCGTTGAGATGTACGAGCCCCCATAAATGAAATAAAAAAACCACCATTACCAAAATGACCCCAATTCAAATTTGTAAAAAACATTAAGAAATATTTCATTTAAAATTTTCCCCCAGAACTGGTAATGTGAATTTTGAAAAAACGTTTCAAATGCGGGACATTGAGAAAAGGAACGCACATTAAAGCAGAGGGGAAAAAAGGCGAATGAGTGATGAAATATATAATATATATATATATATATATATATATATATATATATATATATATATATATATATATATATATATATATTTTTGAAAGAGAGAATATCGAGGGGAAAAACAAAAAAAAGGAATTTAATAATAGCCCTCAGAGAAAAGTGCTAACAGACACGTTTTCGGGCCTGGGCCCCCTCATCAGTAGGGGGAGAAGTGCAAGGATGAACAAAATTGGAAAAAAAGATAAACAACGGAGTCAACAAACAGAAGCCAGCCGCCCCTTTGGATTTCGGTCAGCAGATCCGGAATTCCGGGCAACAACCGACGCCCCAGGGGAGGCAATACCCGCGGACCTGTTAAATTCAGGGTTCAATTTGCAGAATTAACTTTTTTTTGAAAATGGGTGATTTAAAAGTACCGGCTTTTTGTTTTCAGTTTTTATTTTTTTTATTAGGAACGGTTATTTTTTTTTTTTTTGGTAATTGTTTTTTGGGGATAAAAATTAGAGTTGATTTGTTTTTTCATATGGGGGTTTTTTGGGAAAAGGGTTTGGCATGAGGTTTTTTTGGGTTCGCGATGATTGGGGGAAACCTTAAATCACTTGTTTAATTTTTTTTAAAAATTTGGAAATTTTTTTTTTTAAAATTTTTCTAGAGGAGTGGAATTTTTTAAAATTGGCCATTTTTTTCACACCCCACCCCAAAAAAGCGGCATTTAACTAACCCTATCCCAAAAAATTTTTTTTCCCGAAGAAGATTATTATTATCCAAATTGGGTGTGGGTGGGGTTTTCCATTTCCGTACATCGCACAACAATTATAGAAGACCTAAAAAAAACATCATACACAAACTTCAATTTGACATACCCTTCTTCAAACGCTGTTGATGATTGCATCACCGCTGTACCCACTGATAAAAATTTAGAATATCCTCAACTATTAACCTTCTCATCCCAAAATACAATTTTACCATAGAAATAGAAAATAACAACAAAATTAACTTTTTAGATTTTATCCCCAATAAAAAAAAAAAATAAAAAATTTTAACTGAAGGGGACACCAAAAAACCTGGTCAGGAGGTACTTAAACTTAAAAATAAACCACCCATTCTCACAAAAAAAAGGGATAATTCTTAACGATCGTGAACCCCCTTAGTAGCCCGGGAACTGCGATCCCCACCCTAGAGAAAAGTGGAAAAACTTCAATTAATAACCACCCCCCACACCCCATTAACAAAATCTTTTAAACAGCGAACTCATAAATTTTTAACAATAAATCAAAATTTAAAAAAAAATAAAAAATGAAAATCCAGAAAAAATACCCTTAACCAAGTCGCCAACCCTCAGAGGAAAAAAAAGCAAATTATCAGAAAACATGACATAAAGTATGCTACAAATCCCATAATTCAAAATGGTACACCCCCCCGAAAAGTAAAGTCCCCACAAATAAAAAAAATTAAATGTTATTTACAGATCCCTTTGAATGATTGTAATGAATGTACATTGAATGACATCCCAATTATTAGAGAATAAAAAAAGGACACAAGTATATGAAGAACAGTACAGCCCTGAATAAACAAAATCATTTTAAAAAAAATCACAACCCTAATTTTAAAAATAATAAAATACCGGGATAATAATTGCAAAATCATAGAAAAAAACCGAAAGAAATGATACACACTAAAAAAAAAAAATAGTTACCCCGCAAAAATGGTTCCCTCCCACCCCGCACCCAAAGGGGTTTTAAGGGAGGGTGGGGAGGGTTGTATGTGGGTGGGTGGGGGGATGAGTGGTTTGATTGGTCGGAATGGTGGAAAGCCAGTTGTGTATGGGGCGTGTGGGGAAATGAGAGGGGGGGTGGAGAGAGCCGGGGATAGGTCGTGGAGTGGTGACAGCCGCTGGTCCATCCAAGGCCGCAGCCATATTTAAAAAATATCCGTCAACGGATTGGTCAGACGGAAGACTGAATGGTTGGGTGTGTCCGTTCCCGTCAACGGATTGGTTGAGGGGTCACGGAATGGCGGGGGGCCATTTTGAAAGGGGGAGGGCCAGCGATGATGGCAAACCAACCGACAAGTCTTTGCAGGAATATTATCTACGTCAGCACTTTATCAGTTGTTTATTTAAGGACCGGATATCGGGGCATCCTTTGTTTACTTTTAACTGAGATAAAGTATTGGCCGGCATCCTTTGTAAAAAGAGTTTGTTTACATTAACAAGATAAGAGATGCACCCGCACGCCTGAACCGGGGGATAATTTTCATTCAAGGATTACTATTCGTTTTTTGTATCTGGACTAAGGCCCCGTCGGCGATAAGGAACAGGAATAAACTTTTAAAACGTCACCAAATTTTTAAAGGTGGATCGAAAGAGTGTTTAGAGGAGGAGGAGAAGAAACGAAACAAGTATAAAATTGGAGTTTTTTGTTGAAATGACGTCATTTGAGGTTATGTTGTCGATGACAAGGAGTACACAGGGGAAATTGGAAAAAAGTTTCATGGGAAAAGTCAGACCCTTTTGAACGAGGAGTTACATTTTTAAAGGAAGAGAAACGAAACGTCACAAAAAAAATTAAAAAGTTGAATCTCTGCACGAAAACCATCAACATCGAAATATGATTCAAAGAAATTAGTGATTTGTTCTGAACCCATCTTATACGTAGACATACCAAAGGATGATGATGTACGAGGAGGCGGTTTTTCAAAGATGGAATGGCGATTCCAAATGAATCGAACAGAACTTCAGGTATTCTTCACCACAGCTCCACCCCACCTCGGGGGATGATAACAACAAAAACCAAATCGAGAAATATCAGCCTAAGTTTGAAACGAATGATTTCCAATACAGGGATCATAGGAAGGCTCCAGAGAGCAGACGTCACCAACACCGCCACCACCACCAATACTACCAAATTTGGAAAACATGAAATATATAAGATTTTTGTACCCCATGTGTTGTTATAAAAATTTTTTGTTTAAGAAATTCCTTTCAAAACTGTAAAAAAAAAGCTTGGGAAACGTCATTTAATATCAAAATAAATGAATAGAGAGTCTAACCTGATTTTTTTCAAAACGGGTACGTGAGCGAGTCACGAACCGTGGGGGGGGAGAGAGAGAGTTACCTCTGACGGTTTCCCCTCTTTGTTTTTCCTTATTTCAAACCCTTGGTTTTTTTTTCTCAACTTTTTTTTTCTCAACTTTTTTTTTTTTAGTTTTTTCAAGCATTTTTCTAATTTTTTTTTCAACTTTATTTTTTCAACTTTTTTTTAATTTTATTTTTTTTATTTCGAACCAACCCCACCTGAAAGAGACAAAGGGAGAAAGGAAGATGACAGAAACACTGAAATACAAACATACATATTTATTTCCTAAAAAAACAATTTTAAAATGAAAACTTAATTTGGTAAAAATATATGTACACAGCCAGGGAAGATACCTGGTCCTCTCGGGACAAAAGAACTTCCCCGGTGTTTGGTAGGGCAGTGGTCCAGGTAGGCTCGAATTTTCCGGGCCAATGACTTGAATATAGAAGGCCACACCGTAGATATCCACTTTGGTACGACAATCCCTTTCCAAATTTTTTCCTTGAGGAAATCGTATTTTTGGTTCCCTCCCATAAACTGATCAGCCTGGTAGAATAGGTGCCCCCAGGGATGTCATCCATGTCTTCATAAGCTGTAGCCGGTGTCGTATGGAATGCCATGCACTTTTTCCAAAAAATTTACGGGGGTGGTCTTGGGATCCAGGTCGGTATTACCGGCCAGGTTTTCCTTGAACAGTTGTGTCGCTAAATTGCCGACGATTACCCCTTTGGTAAAGATGCCATTGACTTGAAGGTTTTGAATGTCAACGAATGCGATACGAGGGGATGGCTGGATGATGAATGAACGCCACCGCCGAGCCAAGCTTTCATCGTTTGGAGAGGGGATGATATTCCATCATACAAGTGAATGATGATGCAATAGACACGAGTCCGATCGGGGAACCCGCGCTTTCCTATCCAATCGTACGTCAACAAACCGGATTTCATGGGTTTTCCGTTTTGAACAATCAATGACGAATAAGGCGCGATATTTGAAATCGAGGTAATCCAAAAGAGCAGATTTTTTTCATGGAATTCGTATAGCTGCCGGGCCCCGTATAGTTGAAATGCGCTTCGGTAAAAAGGGGGATTATTAGCGAAATTCAAGTGTAGACGTTCGTTGGGCCAATATTCCCCCCGTTCGGACAAACGATATTTTGTTTTTTACATGTTGGAAGGGGTAGGACGGGAAACGTTATCTCGTACATTAGTTTAAACCCCGATGACATAGGTGGCCTTCAACACTGGTACCCCGTCTTAACCGACCATATTTCACGTTAATTTTTGGTTATCAAGGCAATTCGTTCAATTCCCTTTTCGAAACATTTTTAATTATCGGTCTGTCTGTCTGTATAGACCTCATTAATTTTTTATTTATTTGCTTTTTAAGGGAAAAAATCTGTTTGACTTTCAATTCAATACTATCAATCCAATTCGAGCCTTTAGTCGTTCCCCGCATTATTCTCGCCTCACGTATAATGACACAATCATTATCATTTGGGCTCGCAAATCAGAGTTTGACGTCCACACGTAATCAACGGATAACCGTTGAAAACATTGAATAATTTCCCGAGCACTTCGCAAAGGCAAGAATCAAAAAAGGAAAGAAACCTACATTAGGGGCCAATGTAACGTTACCTCCCCCCATTATTTAATTCGTCTACCTTTAATCAGAGAGATGAACTCATGGCAAAAAAACGAGTCCATTTTTGATTAGCAAAATTCCACGATATCGTTGAATTAAAGCCTTCACGAACGGGAGTATAAGTTCGTATTCGGCTTTACGAATGGATCGTCAAATTTCGAGACCGATACAAACCGAAAAATGGGTGTTGAGAGGAAGCATCATCGTTGTTCTTCTTCTTTGAAGTTCATTCTGATGAATCAATATTAAATCGATGGAAGGGGAGAAAGGATTTATTCGAAGGGGGTTAACTCCGCTGCACGACCCGCCGCTTGAAGGTTTCTGAAAAAATGACGTCGGGGAGTCACTCGCACCCCTTTATTACCCGCCTCTTGCTGCGTCCACTGTTATTATTAATCCCATTTGGTTCCGCGACTTGAGTTCCAAAACCAAAGAATTTTTTTCCCCTTTGAAAACCCCCACAGGCCTCTTTGATCGACCACCAAAAACCGTAATGTTGTGGTTTTTACGTTGCGGTATTACAGGTAGAAAAGGAGTAAAGAAGGTTTTTTTCGTCTATCGCGTAACCGGGGTCGGAAGCTATGGGAAATTCATGGGGATCGGGTGGCAGGCGTGTCACCTCGAAGGCCCCGGAAGAACACTGCACCGAATCGTAATGTTGACACCTTTATAATGTTTACAGGTAGATCGAATAATGATTTCGTTGGGTTGAAGCCCTCGAGAAAACCCAAATAACGCCTATGCTATCCGTCTCCACGAATGAAATGGCAAAGTTACTGAAAATCTACACTTTAACGTATTATTGTTGGGTTTGAGAGAGAAGAAGGCTTCGCGGTTTCCAAGGTAGCGCCATCTCTTTCTAAAAAACGCCTCAATATCAGCAATTTCAACACCCCCTGGAAATTCAAGGGACGCAACACGTTAGACACGAAAAGGGAATTTCCGCCCCTTCAATGTTCGGTATGGTATTGTACGAGTGAAAAGATCGAAGGACAATCATATTCTTTTTTTCGATATAATTCGATAGGGTGCGAGGACAAAAGGAGAACACGTTGGACTTTAATCTCAGCAACAGCGACATGATGACGAATGACATCACCGCTGCGGAAGCATTTAAATACACATACTTTCAATCATACATTATTTATTCAGACATTAAAAATTTAAACACAGATGACCACAATTCATTTCATCATAAGTCTGATATTGACGGTTGTTGTAGAAAATCCTCTTTGCTGCTGCCCGCCATTCAAATATCTGACCAATTCCAACATCGGTTTAAATTCCCAAAAAGAATCGAAATACTCTACTTGTCGTTGTTTTTCTATGTACCCAATGAGTACCCGTTTCGTGACAGGTCCATGTTGACGATGGCACATTGTTCCTTTGAGGACCGCGATGGCAGGGTGTCGCGACGAACACCCCTCGAAAGTGGGGATTTTCAATTGTTTATTCGCACGATATCAGTCATACAGCGCCTAGGGAGTTTTTTTGGAAGTTTTTTTTATTTTTTCAAGAAGATCCATAGCCACCCTTTTGGCATTCTTCCTCACGTACAAACCCTTGCCTTTTGGATTCATGGCCTTGTGATGACGTTTTTTTTCCCTTCCATTTTTCTGGGTATTCTTAGATCCACGACCGTTTTGCGGTTTATGCCCGCCACTCAGTGCCCCCAAAGCACTAAGACCGGAAATATCGGTATCATGTAGGACACCCTGACTTTTTCTTGAAAGGTATTATGCGGAGTACTTTGACTGCCCTTTCCCACCCAATTTCGTGGGCCACCGACGCTTTGGGGCATTAGATGCAGCCCGTTTAAAAGTGGGAGACGGTTTGGGGCTTGGGATTTTTTTCGATAAATTCGTTTGAATGAGGGCCTTATTGCGCATGCCCATACCGAGATTTCTCTTAGCCTTCATGGCTCTGGTGACGAGGAGAGTTCCGCACGTTCTCCAAAACCCGAATCTTTGGCTTTTGACTCGTTCCTGGCTCTATCTTCAAGCACTTCATCCGCCTTTTGTCTATCTTCAAGCAATTTGCTCTGCGAATAAGCAATGCCGTGATGTTTGCAAGCAACGTCCAATGGATTGATACCGGGATCGCCTCGTGCTAACCGTTCTGTAACCTCTGTTCCAGCTGTAATAATAATAATATAAATGCATTCAAGAGCCTGAATAAGAAAATTGTATTCGATGGCACCGAAATACTATAAGGTATAAGGAAACTTACGTCCACAATACTGATAGCCACCCAGGAGATGAGCTTCGAAACGGGAGCTTTTTTTATCAGACTGTTGAGCACACCTTCACCCTCGTACACCAACATGAAGACTGACGTCACAGCGATGTCGTCACTAGTTATATAGATTTCGGCTAAGTCTGAAGGGGTGGCGGTCTGGCTCATATTTGAAATTGAGGGGTGTTGCCGGGTGGTGTCGTGTGTTTCCGGGTGTTGTCGGGTGTTGCCGGGGGTTGCCGGGTGTTGACGGGTGTTGCCGGGTGTTGACGGGTGTTGTCGGGTGTTGCCGGTGTTGCTGGTGTTGCCGGGTGTTGCCGGGTGTTGCCGGGTGTTACCGGGTGTTGCCGGGTGTTGCCGGGTGTTGTCGGGTGTTGCCGGGTGTTGTCGGGTGTTGCCGGGTGTTGGGGCGAGGTTTCTATAAACATGACTGATGTGACAGCGAGTGTCAGTTGCGGTTCAGACGTCGCAGAGTAAACATGTCCCTGCTACCTGATATTGACTGTTCTGGCATTACTTTGAACGGATTGAAGCATTTCATAGGCAGAGAGCCTATAGAAATTGAAGACACTACATTGAAGCTGGGAAGTGATTCCTTTGAACTGACTGACGGGTTGAAGGAACTCCTCATCAAAAAGCAACCCTCAAATTTCACAGATCGAGATATGTTCAATTATAAGACCATTCTGATGCTAACCAATGCACACAAAAGATCCGATGGGAAAATTAACACAAACAAATCATGGAAATATAAAAACATAATATCCAAGATATTTCCACAGAAGAGGAAAAGGAGTCCAAAGAAGGGTAAAGGACTGAAAAGGATAACCACCTAAGAGAAGATATATAACGATCACCCTGTAGATTGCGATCAGAACATGGAGATCGTTCAGCAAGAGCACACGCTTCCCATCGAGAACTTTGACGTTTACGATGTGGGACATAGGGGTGGCGGTGGTGATCGAGAGGGAAGAAAAACATGGCAGCCTATTCCCAAATCTTTTCGAGCTGTTATCTGTGGTCCTAGCGATCAGGAAAACGAACCATGCTGTCGTTACTGATGCATAAAACGGTCCCAAATTCCGCAAATGTCTACGTCTATTCAAAAACCTTGTATCAGCCCAAGTATCAATTACTGAAGAAGCGCTGAGCGGTAAGGATGAAATTGACTATTTCCCATACAGAGACAACGATGAAATCATCCTATGGAAGATGCCCGATCTCACTCTATTTTCATCTTGACGATGTGGCCTGTGATGGACAACAGAAAATTGCGAATATTTTCAATGTGCAGACACAAACACATCGATGCCATCTATCTCTGTCAGACTTATTCGAAAGTACCAAACAGCTCATACGTGACAATTCGCATATGATTGCGCCTTCAAACAGGACGAAATCAACTTTGCGATGAACACGTTTCCGACATGACTTTCGAACAATCAAAAAGCTGTGTTCGGGAAAGTTGGTCTCAAAGCCAATACGATGCTCTCGTCATAGTCAAGGACTTTGACTTGAATAATGGCAGGTACCCGCAAAAATTTTGACATGTACATAAAAGTATAGTTGTGGGCGGCTTCACGTCATTCAACATCGAGATGTCGGACGAGAAGGTTGTTAGAGCCATGCGCGACCGAAAAGTGGCAGAACTTCGACGAGACTTGCGGAAAAAATACCTAGCTCTGAAACTGGGAAAAAACGAACGAGACGATACACTGACTAAACTTTTCAAACCGATATCTCAAAACCGCTACAACAAAATTGCCAAGTCGTCGAAAACGCTAAATAAATCCATTTTCAAAGTCAAGAAGGAGGAGCAACCTGAAGTTAAAGATGAGTCAGAAGGAGAAGATGAAGAAGAAGAAGAGAATTTCAAAGCGAGAGAAGCAGGACGATGAATATTATTCTGACGATGACAGCATGTTGCCACGGAATTTTTCTGCAGCTGTAATGAACGAACATCTAATCGATATCCCATCATGTCACGTGAATACATCGCTCAACATTGGAAAATGATAAACGTATAGATAAGGTATATGGACCTGTGTATGACGTCAGCTCTCCCGGTTGGTTTTGGATCCAAGTCGATCCGCTTTGAAGAAGGATACATCGAAACGGGACTTCAAAAATTTGAATCAACTCCCGACTATATCAACTGATATTTTACACCAGGCCCCGAACTATAGCGAAGATGACTTGAACGACTACCAAGACATATTGGAGTTGACTGATGTCTAGAAGTGCGAACGGTCGTTTGAAAGGCACTCAACGCTGGAAATATAAAACACGTTATAAAAATATTTGATGAGGTGAGAACGCGTCGGTCAGGGTATAAACACCGATAAATTGGAATACAATGACAACCCAACGGATTATATCTATTGGGACTATCCCAACGAATTGGTGGACCGTTTGAGACTTTGGTAGGCAATCAGATAGCTGGAAATGATTATTCACATCGAAACGAAATCGTCGCCATAATCAATGAACTCCGTGAAGCCGGTTATATAGAGTAATGACATGCGCATTAGACTCATTCGCATCATGAGTGTCGACAAATTCGGTCATCGTTCTGGTGGTGGTGGTAGTGGGGGGCGTAAGAGGGAACTACCGATGTTGTCTCGTACCCTCCCTACCGCACACACCCCTGAAGGCGATATCGAAGGATAACTTGAGAATATGTAATTTAAAAGATCCACGTTTGATAATGATGCGGCTAAAAAAAATACGTGACAACATGGGTCTGAATTAAAGTTCAACTGCAACGCGACGTGCCACATCGGCTGAAACTTCGCTAAAATCCATGAATGATGTCATTCTTCAAACAAAGAGAACACTTCGTAAACACTATAAAGAAATCTCGACTCGCGTATCTGTACAAGACACGGCAACATCGGATACCATAAAGAAAATGGCTGCCGATATGAAAATCGATTCGGATCGAATGAATCTTTTGGAGGGTAAAATTACGGAATTGTCCAAGCATCTGTTTGAAATCAAAGAAAGAATAAATACAATGTATTCGTACGATATCGAACATTCTTCGTTGAAGATGTCGAAAGCCGTTTTGCAGAACCCATAAACCGGCTAGAAAAAAATTATCTTCGACGACCCTACGGTAATTAAGGTTTGACGATCTATGGCAAATGGACTTGGCCGAAATGAGAATGTTTTCTTCAGATAATGGGAATTTTAAAATGATTATGGTCGTCATCGACTGTTTTTCCAAATTTTTGTGGACTCGTCCGCTTAAATCCAAAACGGGGGAGGAAATCACCAAAACTTTCGATGATATATTGAATCATACGAAACGGTGTCCGAAAAATCTACCAACCGATCAAGGTACGGAATTTTTTAATGCTAAATTTCAAAGTTTATTGGAAAAACGCGAAATCAATCACTACAATACGTTTACGGTGATGAAAGCGGCCATAGCTGAGCGTGTAATCAGAACGTTAAAGTCTCAATGTACAAATACTTCAGTTTGAACGGTCATAAAAATGGATAGACATACCGCCGGAAATCACGAAAATTACATGACACCGGAACATACAAAAATTAAATTCAAACCGAATGAGGTGAACAAACAGAACGAAAGTCGTATTCTACATCGAATTTATCGAGCGAATCGTTGGGAAAAATGCGTTGAACCGCGAAAATTCAAAGTGGGGACATTGTTCGCATTTCCAAGACAAAGCATATTTTTCAAAAAGGTTATACGCCCAATTGGACAACGGAATTATCCAAAATAGCCATGTTCAAATAGGTTATCCAAATACGTATATGCTCGAAGATATATACGGTAATAACGCATAGGGGCTTTTACGAACAAGAATTGCAAAACCGCGAATCCCGATATCTATCCTCGTGGAAAAGTATTGAAAAGACAAGGAAAGAAGATGTACATTAAATGGCTCGGTTTCTGATAACACGCACAACAGCTGGATAGAGGATGATGCAATAGTTTAGCATCGGCGGCGTCGACTACAAGCTGCATAGTCTGGCGTGGGTGGTAGTGGTGGGGGAAACCTTTTTTATTCATTTCCACGGCAAAGACGGCGTCGTCATCAGTCGTCATCATCTTCACCATGAGTCAAGACAGTGGTTATTGTTCGAGCGATTTATCAACCATAACGTTCTGCCAGCCCCGTATCACCGCTACACCGAAAATTCAATCAGCAGATAGATGACATAAGCGATGGTTTCGAAATGGCAAAAATTGGAGGATCACTTCCTATTGGAAACCTCCTTTCCATGACTGGCTATGAGCTGAGAATTGATTGTCACCTGCAAGAACCTTTGGCGTAGCTATATTTCTAAGACCGTTGAACCAGTTCAAGAAAATATCGTTCAGCACCGAAGAATGGGTCTGTTCATCGAACTATTGGCAACCCCTCAGGGATGACTCTTTGGAGCCCGCTTCCCTATATCCTTCCTGATCTGAACGATGATGGAATACCAGTGTGGAGACTATTGCAAAGTTACGCAATCCGGTTTGGGAAGATTCAAAATGTTCAAGTTGAAAACATGGAGTGAACTTTCTTCTCAACGAGGACGAAGTC
This sequence comes from Gonioctena quinquepunctata, assembly GCA_018342105.1. Classification (NCBI taxonomy): domain Eukaryota; kingdom Metazoa; phylum Arthropoda; class Insecta; order Coleoptera; family Chrysomelidae; genus Gonioctena; species Gonioctena quinquepunctata. Next base: position 138,697 of record JAFIRS010003188.1, on the reverse strand, counting down.
GAACAGCTGATACGAGTCCACCGAAGCTTGGTGTCCGATCGAGTGACCATGTTGGAGAATATATACTTTTGTGTTCATTATAAAATATGATTGAGGTTATAAATACATTTTTCATCAACCAACCGCAAGTATGTTTCGAAATTGAACTTTTTCTAAAAACTAGTGTGAACTTTCAACAGAAAATATGATGTCTAATGCATTGAAAGAATTCCTTTTCTATTATAGAATGAAAGTTGTGAATGATTTATGTCTTCAATAAATGTATGTGTGTATTTCAGTGTTTCTGTCCAACTATCCTTTCCCCCTTTTTCTCTTTCAGGTGGGGTTGAGTTCCCAATTGAAAAAAAAAGAAAATACTTGAGAAAAAATAATCAAAGTGACAACAGTCGTTTTTCATTCAATAATCAAAGTGGCTGTGACGTCACGACTTGGTCTGTCACATTTTCATAGTGGCAGCACCGTCACAGAATTCAAAAATGTCATAGGTGTAGAACTGAAATGACGTCACGACTTGGTCTGTCACATTTTCCTAGATGGCAGCACTGGCACAAAACGTTACATGTCACAGACTGTGACAGCTGACAGTTGGGTGTTTGAAGCTGTTCCGTCATTCGAAGTTTGACTGTTGTTCGATATGGATGTGTATGAAGACAGATTAGCGACATTTCAAAATTGGCATCACCCATATCCCAAAGAAAGATTGGCCAGAGCTGGATTCATTTATACTCAGAGAGAAGACATTGTTGTTTGTCTAAAATGTCGAATTGAAGGATTAGATGGCAGTTGGAAGATGATGCTCAACTTGATCACTTCAGTTGGAGTCCACATTGTGAGTTTTTCACAGAAGAAGAAGCTGCCACTCTGAGGAGACGTATGCAGCTCGTAGATTGTCTTTACCCAGAGACGAGGTAACAAACGAACACCCCTCCAAACAGCAGCAGCGTTCACGAAGATACATCACCACCCCTCCCATCAATGTCATGCAAAGTATGTTTGGAAAAGGATATGAACGTGGTTTTCATGCCGTGCAAACACTTGGTCTGCTGTTCGGAATGCTCAATGAAATTGGACAATTGTGCTGGTGCAGAGCCCCAATTCAATACTATTTGAAAGTGTTTGTATCTTAGAGAGATGATTCAATATATAGAATGTGAAAATCAACTTGTGTATTTTGTCTCATCCCACAAACCTTTGAGGTTATGTTTGGAAAAGTAGGGTTAGAATTCCCACCTCATGTGAAATTTGAGGTTATGGTTCCTCTGAAAGTGGGGTTATGTTTGAAAAAGTAAGGTTAGAATCCCCACCTCATGTGAAATTTGAGATTATGGTTTCTCTAAAAGTGAGGTTATGTCACCACAAAGAACGCTGATGTTCGAGGGTGAGACTGAATGACGTCATCGTTTCTTCGACTTGTTCAGATAGGTTTAGACAAGTTTAAACTTGTCTGGACTTGTCTGGACTGGTCTCTCTATTCAGGAAACCATTGAATGAAGTGATGACACAGAGCTGCCATCATTTTATTCTAGGTTCTGTATAATAAATAAAAATCAAAGTCTTTATACACTTATTTTATTGATACATATATTTTGAGTATAAACAATAGGTTATTTGTATGGATATAATAATATATTGGCTGATTCGATATATACAATGACTATGTGGAGAGAGAGAGTGATGGAGAAAAAAAAGCATTCATTTTTCGGTTATCACGCTAACACAATAAATGGAAATTTTGGAGAAAGATTATTAAATACAAGTTGGTTGGGGTGTAGAGGTTGACTATTCATTCATTATGCTATAATGGCCCCAAGCAAGTGTATCGTTCGATCCGGGATGAGTGTTCTTTATCATCGAATGGACTTAGAGCGATTTTGTTTTGTTCAACACTAAAACATTATGGGCATATGAACGGATGCATCGTTGACTAGTCGATATTTCCCTCTGATCTCTAAGACAATCGACATAGTCTTCAGAGGAAATTTTATTTTCCACAACATTATATCGGACTCCTTTGATTTTTAACACATTTTCCACCCTGAATTTTATAGGTGTATAATTTTGAACGGAGTCCGACGAAATCTGTCATGATGCACCCGTTCGCTTCATCTTTCATCAAACCTGGAATTTTCTTGTTTACCTGCGGAATACCGTACGAGTTTTCGCATGGGTAGTCGCTCGTATCGAATTTTTCCAAGTTCTCCCCGATTAAATCTCTATACACATCATCGCATTTAATTTCGTATATGAGAGAATCCGTATCCGTATACATCAACTTACACTGATTGGTCTCGAATTTTTTCAACATGAATTTATAGTGAAAATCGTAGACACAAATTTTGGATATATCCAGAATAGCCATACCGATATAGAGGGGTTTATTGAATAGCAGTTCAGACTAGTTCATTTCGATAGCCATCAAGTTTTCATCGAAGATGGTTCGGTTGTGGAATTTCGGGTTACTTATTAAATTTTTCGCCCCATACCTACCCTCCCATTTATTGACCATTTTCACCACTCTGTGCTTCCTAATGTTTCCCATGGTCTTCCGAAAATACGTTTAGGCCAATTTATAGTTGTTTTTTCCGAATGTGGTTGTAGCTTGGCGCGTAATTTTGTGTTTAATTCAATGTAGGGTTGCAGCCATGCCGATTGTTTGAACTGCAACACTCTGTGAACTTTTTTGAGGAGAAGGCCGTTTTCCAAAGCTTGTTTCAGTATTCGATAATGTACGACATAGTTTTCTTTGTTGTACAGGGTGGTCAATAATTTTGGTAATTTTGAACCTGGAGGAGTTCGATGTTCTGCACAAAGTGGAAAATCTTTATGTTCATCGTGTATCGCTTCAGGGTATTCCAAATCGACTTCGAGGATATAGCCTGTATCAGAAGTATCCGACACCTCCAGAACGTTCAAATTATCGAAATTTTTGACCCATTTGAACCCCCCAGAGGGTAAATACTCCCTCATAGCCCATCCATAGAGGTTGTTTACATCCAAGTATAATAAATATTTGGAGGGTTGTTGAGAATCATACCTCTCCCCCATATATTTATTATTCGCTTGGGAGAATCGGTTACAACACTGACTTATACCGCCCCGAATCCCTCTTTCCACAAACAAAAGCATGTCGACATCTTTGATAATCTCCAGCTTACACTTTGTGTACTTTAACATACATGACCACGAATAGCCAGGCATGGTATAGTACCAAGCGGGGTCGAGTCCATAAGTATCGTGACCCAATTGTCGGAAATTTTCAAAGACGTCACATAGCAATAAAATATCGGTTTTCATGTATAAGTCAGAGTAGTCGCCCAGTGTTGTCAAATCGAACGATTGCCACACCTTCTGGGCATGTTGGTATTCATGCTCGGAGATATCGCAATCGTTCAGCTGATTGTGGAATTTATCGATATTTGGCAACGCTGTAATCTCAAGTTTCTCCATGGAATCCACAAAGTCGTAGGGAATACCCTTTGCGCGTGATTAGTGAAAATTGTTCATCGTTTAAATTTTGAAATTCGCGCTTTGTATTACAGAGATCTTCCACTCTGAGCGTGCGCACTAACTCGTCCAGGCTTGCGCCCATGAATCGAAAAAGAATCAATGAAACGGAATTTAATGTCTGTCTGTTCGTCGTATTGTGTGAAAGATATATATTTCTCTTGTTTATTGGAAGAAGACTCACCCTACCTCGTTTCATGATATCTCGAATAATGAAATGGCTATCATAGCCGCTAAGATTATGGAAACAATGGGGAGCAAAAGGACTTTTCTATAGTTGAGATTGTATGGGTTTTGATGTGCCCATCCTCTAAATGCACCTGTGAAATGATTATGGCCTGGCTACAATCATTTGATCTTTTTGGAAAGGTTTCTCGCAAATATGACAAGTTGAATCCGCTGCCGTTCTTATGGGATTGACAGACATGGGTACGATTTTTAAAATTTTTCCCTCAACGAATTGGGCTATGGTTTTCAATTGTTCCGCGAACCATTCCATCGAATCCAATCCTCGATGGCCATCGTAATATGACAGAGTGTCATCATAATTGCATTTAAAATATAAGCCTGCGCTATAGAGAATATGTTTCTGGTATTTCGCCGTTTTGGACTTGGTTTCCTCATCAGTGAACGGTTCCAAAATCGATTCAAAATCGGCATATATGACGAATGGAACCATTTCTTTATGAACAAAGTCCTTGAACTCGACATGGTCATATTTTGGGAAGGAAATTTTGTAGTGATTGCTTTTTCACAATCAACAGTATGATTGTCTAATTTCTCCTGACTACGAAAATAATTCAAACATCTATCACAAATGTAATATTTTGCCTTATGTTTACTGATTTGTGAGCTAACCAATCGGGAAAGATCTTTAATACAGCAATAATGGAATTCAAGGTCTGTCTGTTCGTCTTCGTAAATTTCCGGCGGTGCTTCGTAATCATTCAATTTAACTGAATATTTATTTTGAATCATGAGTAGGTTGACATGTCGAGCTAATTTTTGTTTTGTAAGTCTCGTCGGTACAGTTGTGAAAAATGTTTGTACGTCGTCGTCATCGTTTTTCGCTGATGATTTAACCAACTCCAAAATATATACGTTCACCGAAATGCTGTTAAGTTTTTCAAATTTTGATATTTGGCCGAGAGTTATGGGAAATTCCAACCCCTCCATATTCAGAACGGTTGACCAATGAGGGTATTTTGATGTACGCTGTGCATGTTTTCCAACGGGATACAGAGCTGACACGACCGCCCATCCGAAACATTCGTTGTCGTCAGTATTTCGCACGTTAATACAAGCCTGTTTTGTAGCAATGGCTTGTGGAAGTTCGATGAAAGATGTGCCCCCTTTGCCCAAACCTGATTGGTTGATATTTACTTCCAGATTTACGATTTTTTGTAATGCCCACCCGCTTTCTTTCCCACAAAATTCCTCCAATTTATTGCCCAATTTATCTACAACAAATTCCTGAACCACCCCTGTAAATCTGTTCCCCTATCAATCACTTCTGTTTTAGTATTGAGATATTTCAGATCGAGTTTTTTCCTCATCCAAGCGAATTCCCTGCAAAACATGTATTAACCTTCAGCATGGGGAATGTTTTCAACATGTTATTGATTCTACGTTTGAAAAGGCTGAAGGCGTCTTTGAAAAATTGATTCGTATCTTTATGTGTCAAATTTATGATTACCCCTGTACGAACTCGTCCCCGGAACGTCGACTTTAAATCTTCCCAAACAACTCTGCTTTTTAGATTTTTTCTGACAGCCAACCCCTGACCCTCCACCCCTAAATGTTTTAATGAAATTACGACATGTTTTCAAATGACCCAAATTTGTTTCCAATTTTCTCAATATTCCGATGGAACTGTTGGCAGAAATTTTGATACCCTTTGTACAAAGCCGAATACTATAAGTTGAATGTTTTAGCCATGTTTCACGTTCCATTGGACTGGATTTTTGTTTGAGAAGTTTTTGAGCCTCCCTGTATTTAATAATCATCTCATCGCTGAGAACGGCAATTTGTTCAGAATTCATGGTTATTTAAAAAAACGAGAAGAATGAATGCTTTTTCACAAAATACAGATATAGTTTCTCTCTCTCTCTCACCTTCAATGGGATCGAATACAGCCGTTCCAGTTGTCGTTGTCGTCGTGGTGGATGGGGGGCCTTAGTTTTTGTTGATGCTGAATGGTCTAGTTTTTGATGAATTCAAAGACTGGTATCTTCGTTGTGGATGGTTTTATGATGATTGAATATTCTCGAGGTTTGAACTCGTCAATTTTCGGTTGTAACACCTCGAATACCTTCCTTGGTAGGAAGACTGATTTGGTTTCCAAATCGGCTACTATTGTGTCCCCGTACTTCGTTTTGACTGCTCTCAATTTCTCGATTAGCATAGGCTTGTTTAGCGGTAATGTTGATAGAGCTACGGTTTCCCTGTAGCTACTGCTCGCAACAGCGTTTATTTCTGCAAGATTCATCTATAATAAATAAACAATCCCTTAAAATGTTTAGAGAAAAAAAACAATCCCTCCCCGCAAACAAATAGAAAAAACCCCCACCCTCGATATATGAAGTAAAAAAAACTCAAAGTACCCTTTTGGCATACAAGAATAAAGGTTTTGAAAAAAAAAGGAAAATAATAAAATAAAAACTTACGTTTTTAGATGTTTGGTAGATGCACACACACAAACTCAGAGAGCAAGAAAGAGAGCACTGAATAGAACGATGTTTACAGTTCAGAGGACAGATGAAGAATGAAGCTGACGGTGGGGATCGGTCACCTACATCAATTTCCTACTGCGCAATTCGAAAACTGTCAACTCGACAAAATTCTCAGAACTGGATGATGCAATCATTTGACCTTGAATATGCAAACGGATCCGTCCTGCTTCCATGTCGCCGACAGTGCCTTAGTCCGCTTAGATACAAATACGAATAGTAATCATATGAATGAAGTTATCCCACGGTTCGAGCGTGCAGCTGCATACTCTCTTATCTTGTTAATGTAAACAAACTCTTTCACAAAGGATGCCGCCGATATCTCATCTCAGTTAATGTAAACAAAGGATGCCGCCGATATCCGGTCGCTTAAATAAACAACTGATAAGAAGTGCTGACGTAGATAATATTCCTGCAAAGACTTGTCGGTTGAGTCATAGCCGCATCATCGCTGGCTCCTCCCACTTTCCAAAATGGCCGCCGCCATTCACGTGACACTTCCGTCCGACCAATACCGTTGACGAATGCAGGACACACCCACAACCATTCAGTCTTCCGTCCGACCAATGCCGTTGACGGATATTGGTTGACACCCCCCAATATGGCTGCGGCCTCCGACCAATGCCGTTGCGGATATTGGTTGAGGCTATCACCACTCCCACGACCTATCACAGCTCTCTCCACCCCCACTCTCATTCACACACGCCCATACACAACATGGCTGCCACCATTCCGACCAATCACAGACCACTCATCCCCCCCACCCCTACCCACATACAACCACTCCCCACCCCTCTCATAAAACCGCCATTTTGTGGTGCGGTGCGGGACCATGTGGCGGGAATAACCGGAGAGCGTGTGGAGCTATGTCACTCTGAGCGCAGATGGAAGTGGGCTCGTACCCGCCTAGCCCTTCTACTCAAGTTCTAGATTCTTGAACCTCTTATAATAATAATAAAACGAACTGAAAATATCAAATGTCAAACTAAACCGAAATGTTGATCCTATCTCCCCCATTGAAACAATCTGCAAATTCTGAATACCGATACCACAAACAGCGCATGTCTTGAATCAGCGCCATCGCGATAACCGACCTCCTTATAGAACAAGAGAAATTTTGATAGGCCTCCATTATGTGGAAAAATTCCAAAAAAAGGAAAATCCATTTCAATATAAATTGACCGCTACATATCACTCAGGTACGCACCCATATATCAATGATAATATGTATTCATAAAAATAACAAAATTGTTCTTGTCACAAAAAAAAAACTTAAATTTGTTATTTTATATTATAGAGAATTATGAAATAAATAAAACTGAAGAAGTCCCAGGCCCGGGACGAAACGTCTTTAACAATATAAATGTATCAATAATTGTGGAATCCAATAACCCAAGAAACTACGGAAAAAAAATATACAGGAAGGATTCAAGAAAACTATTTCAAATATATATATATATATATATATATATATATATAAATATATATATATATATACATATATATATATATATATATATATATATATATATATATATATATTTATATATATATATATATATATTCAAGGTCATTCAATATGTTCTAATGCCTGAGTTCTACTACTTCCATTGAATCTTCTTCCATGTTACATTTTTCTATTAGAAGCAATTAATTCATTCACGAATTTTCATATGATCTCCCCAATGGGAACCAACTCAAAAACTACCGCAATATTGATTATATTCAAATGACTGGGGCCATCTGGAAGATTGGCAATAGTTACATTCTTTTCACAATAGAAAGCTGTGGAAATGATCATTTTCCAGGATTTAATTCTTTCTCTTCCCATGCATCAGAATAACAAACGGAAATCGGGTGTCTCGAGAGCATGAAAACATCCTACATATATGTTCATCTTACTATCCGCAGCAAATATTCATAATTTTCGTGATATGTACATCTGAGGATACATTCTACTCTAACTCTTTTTTTTGTCGACTACATCTCATTTCAATGTGATAAAATCACCATCGGAAATTTGTATCTTATTATTTATATTCATAAAACTGTTTTATTTTGCATCAACCTTTGGTAAAGAATTTTATATATTTTGCCATAGTCACCTTTGCCTGAGTTCTACCACTTCCGTTGAATCATCCATTCATTTCAACATTATGTTATTCCAAGTTGTCACTTCATTATATCTATTGGTTCAACCCCACTTTCATTGGTGCCAAATTCAAACAAACTTCCAATAGTAAATATACTGAAGGAAATAATGATTATACTCTTCATGTTTTTCCGCAATAAAAAAGGTGCAAAAAAATATTTCCGGTGTTTCAATCGTTCTCTTTTCATATGTCAGAATACCAAATAAGAATTAAATATTTCGAGAGCATGCAAACATATATTACCAATCATAGTTTGCCGTAGCGATATGAATCACATTCACCTCATTTGCATGGTATATCTATCGAATGCACACACACGCCTCCAGAATCTGCGTTATTCTATTAACTTTTTTTTTTCAGTTACAGACCATTTATATGTCATTAGTACTATTGGAGATATGCATGTCATTTGATCATTTACATGTATATAAATATTTTATTTTGCATCCACCTGCGCGCGAACTCTGTATATCCTTCACAAACACCAAGCAAGTTTAAGATTGCTCCATGGATACCCCATGAAAATCATTCACAAATGTTATATTCCATTCACTATTGTAGATTGAGAGCTCATCAATCTGATCCCCGGTATGCGTTTTTTCAGGCACACATGTAAGGGAATATTCAAGAAATATAGAATTTTCATCTCACCAAACTGCCTGTTGCTGTCTGCAATGTCATCAATATATTTTTGGCGGATTCAATTGGAATAATTGTAGAGAACTTGACTTCATTTTTATCGCCAACCTTTTTTTTTCTTTTTTTCTGCCACCCTAACTGAAAAAAATCATCATACAGGGTTAATAATGAAATGAAACTAACATATAAACTATAATAAAATTCAATCTGGTAACAGGTAACACTGCCTGTACAAGGAAAACCCGCCCCTTCTTATATATCATCAACAAATATCTAGCGGTATTCGAATATAACACAGATACTTCAAAAAATATGCACACATATAATCATAGTCCGCTATTACAGTCTTAAGGCGCCTTCCACCAACCTCCATTATGTGTGATCCCAGGTCCTTATCATATCTGTGAAAATATATTTTCATGTCCTCATATTTCACTTTGAACAACAATCAACTATCGAATTCTATCATATCAATTTCTAATTCTTTAGTCTCATTCTTCCAATCATTCCAGGAATGCCCAAACCAATTTCATATTTTTCCATATGTCAAATATCCAAGAATACTGTGAACCAAATCTTTACATAAAACCAGCAATCAATAATATTAGCATTACTAAGCTTCATCCGATCACTTCAACTCCTACAATCGCTCGAGTCATGCCCAAAACAATTTTATTTATTTTGAGTCAAGTACTGAATCCATGTATCAATCAATAATTGGACAATTATTAAGCATCAGTTTGATTCCTCCAATCGTTCGTTGAATGTTCAAACCATCTACATATGATTTTCGTCAAATACCGAAGAATACAATGTACCGAGTCCGTACACTAATCAGTAATGAATATTATCATAAACATCTTTCAGCTAATCTTTTCCATCGGCGGTCAATAATAATTATAACCGTCTTTATTTATATTTTGATTCAGGATATGAATTCTCAAACCATTAAACTCCATCACATTTTAGTCCCCGCGAGCGTGGATACATATTAATTTCAAATACCTCAGTCAATTCCTCCAATCATTCGTGAAATATCAACCCAATGAAATAGATTTTCCTATGTTTAATATCAGAGAATACTATACATATACCGGCAAACAATCAACAATATTACCATAACTAAACTTTATTTGGTCACTTCAACTCCTTCTCGAGTCATCTCCAAAACAACTTCATATATTTTGGGACGAGTACTGAATAAACCGAATCCATACATTAATCAACAATCAATAATAGCACCATTATTGATTCCTCAAATCGTTCGATAAATGTCCAAACCAACTACATATGCTTTGTGATGAATATACCGAATCCATACACCAGTCAATAATCATCGCACTACCATTAATTAAGCTTCAGCTGAATCCTACCCATCTAATTCCTACAATCGAGACATGTCCAAACCAAACTCATATTTTGTTTGTCAATTACCAAAGAATACAATATAAAGAATCCATACACCAACCCGCAATCAATATTATCTTAATGAACCTTCACCCAATCGAACACATCGAATCATTGGACAACTGATTACACCTTAATGTGCGACTGCGACATACATCCATCAACCATCAACTGTGAGCACTAATCTTTCTTCCCTTTACTGATAGGTCGACGGATAGATTCACGCTGCTGCGGTAACCACTTTTTACCAGAATGGCTCTTGGATTTCCTTATGGAATTTACATGGTAAAATGGGCGATTTTGCGGTGCAGTTTGCCTAGCATAACTACTATGAGTCAATCACTGAATTTTTCAGATATTTACATTCATACTCATACATTTTATAAGCCGACCTACTCTTTTTGGTGCTCGTATTTTGTTGAACTTTCTCAACTCTGACTTTATAAAAATAATGTATCCATGTTTTGGCCGATCACTGAATTTTTCAGATATTTACATTTATACTCATAAATTTTATAAGCCGACCTTCTCTTCTTGGTGCTCGTATTTTGTTGAACTTTCTCAACTCTGACTTTATAAAAATAATGTATCCATGTTTTGGCCGATGAAAACTTTATTCTTATGTATAAGTATTTTTTCCCGTCGGATTGTTTTTCTTTAACTCTATTATTCATTGGAAAATGTTACCCTGATGTTATATATGCATGGTACATTTTATCAAATATTCATGTTGAAAAGGGAAACATTCTCAATTGAATATTGATAGAAAGATGATTCCACATCTGATTTTATGAACATCCTGTTTATATTTTCAACAAATCAATCAAATATTCATTTGTTGCAGGAGTCGCAGAAACAAATAAGTATTTGCAGATTTCACAGAATGGAGCAGATTCAATAGAAATAGGCCCACCGCTCAGCGAAAACACCAATGAAGTTATCGATAGGGTGAGGCTGGATCATCTGTTCAACTTAATCTTACTCAAGCCAACTTGTACACCACACATAGACATGTCGAAAATTTCTGCTTTGCATCTTTCCAATTGCAAATTGAAAAAAATACCAATCGAATGTAAGAACTTGAACTTGAAGCATTTCTTTCCCAAAAAACCCCTTGGAGAATTCATAAAATTTTGTATGAACCGGAGTGTCTACCTCATATAAAAATAGTCAAATTGAATAATAATACTCTCGAAAACTTACCTAAATGGGTTTTGATGTTCAAATGCACCAATTTGGAAGAGTTGAATTATAGCAGAAACAAGGCTGAACATTACAATTACCTTAGAAATAGTTATAACCTCACAATAATGCATTTAAAAAAATTGAAATTGAAAAACGCAAACCTCATCGATAAGGACTACAGTTTCTTGAAGTGCTTCACACTCCTGCAATATTTGGATATTAGCAACAAGCACAACGCATCCATCAATAAATTTTACGAAGTTGACGAACTTTTTGTTAAATCTAAGTGGAAGCAACTCAAAGTTCTAAAAATGAATAATTTGTCGCTTGCATTTTTTCCGGAAGGTATTGCTTGGTTGGAATCCTTGGCAGAGCTTCATATAAACAACAACTATATATCTTGGTTACCTGATGGCGTAGAATTCATGATCAATTTAGTTATCCTAGATATTTCTCATAATCATATTATTGCGATTCCTGAAAAACTCAATAAACTCGAATGCCTGGAGGTGCTAAAAGCCTCGAATAATTATATAGAAAACGTTCCAGATCTAACAGTGATGCCATCTTTAAAATTTTTGGATCTATACGATAACCTCTTAGAAGCAATATCTTTAAACCACGATGCTATAGAGTATATAGACTTGGAGAACAACTACTTTGATACGAAGGAAATCAAGGATTACTCTGGGTACGAAGCAAAGAGAGAAAAAATAAGACTGCAGGAAAAAATACATTTGTTCAGAACGAATGGGCACAAATTGAAAGAGTCTGAAAGTTTGAGTTCGAGTTTTGACAGCCGCAAATCTGGATTTTGTTCTGAAGATGATTATGAAAGTGATATGGAAATTCAAACAGTATTGTTCAATACGTCCAATATTGTCGAAGAAGATGATTGGGATACACCCAGGAAAAAACCCGATAAAAATCCAGATGTAGATAGTGTTGATGAAGATTGGGAAGGGTTCGAGGATGATGAGGTGAAAAAATTTGAGAATGTCATTGAAAAAATTTATATCGCTGATGAAGATTGGATGTTTGAAGATGCCGAGGACACTGCCTGAATTTTATCTTTATTATGACTTTTTAATTTATTTGTATTACATTAATGTTGAAAAAAAAATCAGTATTAAGAGTTGAGTGAGTGTTTTTCACACATTCAAAATTACAATGGCTAGATTTCTATATTTTCTATCATTTGAAATATTTCTGGAGTTAATTTGGAACCATCTAGCATAAGTAATCCACCAAATTATGAGTCCTAAGTGAATTAAAAAACGTAGCCATATCATAGAGTTTCATCATAATGATTCTATCGGTTCAAAAAATTTGCATTGCGGAGTCTCCTGGAAAGCAAACATGACTAGTACTATCCTTTATGACATCACCAACTATGTGAGAAAAGTTACATCATTATTTTCCCAAATATCAAAAAAAGTTAAACTGTAGTACCCCATGGTGCATATAAAACAATAACAACTATATTTGTTAATTTTAATATGGCTACAAAAAGGGTCACGATGTAATGTTCATGAGAACACCGAGGTATAGTTGAAACGTTTTCGTATTGCGAAGTAGGCAATAAATCATTGGTGAGACGAAATGTATATCTTTTTCTTTTCAACCCTATCTGCTTATGGTAATAAAAATGAATGACAGCTGAGTAGATAGGCTACAGGGGTTCTCGCTCACCTCGATTCCAAAGAAATTATACTGTAGTGCCCCATGGTGCATATAAAACAATAAAAACTATATTTGTTTATTTTATTATAGCTACAAAAAGGGCCACGATGTAATGTTCATGAGAACACCGAGGTATAGTTAAAACGTTTTCGTATGGCGAAGTAGGAAATAAATCATTGGTGAGACGAAATGTATATCTATTTCTTTTCAACCCTATCTGCTTATGGTGATAAAATTGAGTGACAGCGGAGTAGGCAGGCTACAGGGTTTCTGGCTCATCTCGAGTGAGCCTAGAACCCCTGCAGCTCCACACGCTCTCTCTCGGGTTTTGGTGGATGCACCGGGTTTTGGGAACCGCCACTGGTTTGGAGGCCGTCACTGGGTTGAGATCGTCGCTATGTTTATCAGCGGTTATGAACGGTTCGTTGTAGAAGGGGTTTAGTGAAAAATGGCGGTTGTTGATTCATGAGTGGGTGGGTAGGTGTATGTGGGCAGGGAAAAAATCTGGGGGATTGGTCTGTGATTGGTTGCAATGGTGGCAGCCATGTTGTGGATGGAAGTGTGGGATTGAGAGTGGGGTGGCAGGGAGAGTTGTGATAGGTCGTGTCAGTGGTGATAGCCGTCAACCGCTATCCGATAGCCGAGCAGCAACGCCATCTTGAAATGGGAGAGGGTGGGACCATCACAGTCCTTCAGCCACATTCGTCAAATGCCCATCAAATAGCTGCATTCGTCAACCGCATTGGTTAGCCGTCAACCAATAGCCTTTTTGTTCAATCAAGGAAGTGAATGGCGGCCATTCTGGAAAGTGGAAGGAGTCACCGGTGTTTAAAAAATCCTCTGATAAAACGGCTATGACACAACCAACAAGTCGATGCAAATCTGTGCAGCGGTTTTAACATCAGCAGTTTCGTTATCAGTTGTTTATTTATGCGATCGGATGTTGGCATCCTTTGTCCACATTAACAAGATAAGAGAGTATGTAGCTGCATGGTTCGACTGTGAAATAACTTGAATATAAACGCGAATCACACCAAGGTCAAATACGACTTGAATAATATTTTAAAACTTTGCCAAATATACAGGGAGGAACGATAGCGTGTTGGGTGGGTGGTTGCGGAGTAGGAAACGAAAAAGTACATATTTGCAGTTTTATGAAGAAAAACGAAACGTCACAAGAAAATTGAAAGAGTTGAATCTTTGCACACAGCCATCAACATCATATTATGATTCAAAGGGTAGTAGTGACTTTGATTCTGAACACCATCTTCTACGCAGACATACCATATGATGATGATGATGATGTACGAGGAGTAGCGGTTTCTTTCAAAGATGGAGATACTCAGTCTTGGATTCCATTGAATCGATCAGCAGGACATCGAAGGTTATTCTTCACCACGAGAACACCATCATCGAGAAATATCAGCTCAAGTTTGGAATGAATTATCCTACAAGTGCAGTGAAGGCATTGGGAAGTGTTCCAACGGCAGCAGCATTAACGATGACGTCATCACCACCACCACCAATACTACTACCCTTGGAACATGAAATATATAAGATTTTTGTGCTCTCATGTGATGTTATAACCATAATGTTTTTCGCTTTTGCGGAATTCCTATTTAAAACTGTAAAAATGAGCTTGGAATCTTCATGCAATGTCAAAATAAACGAATAGAGAGAGATAGAGAGAGACTCTAACCTGACTTTGATTTCCATACACAAACATATGGTGTACGTGACGTAAGCACGTATACCGTGTGTGGGTGTGTGAGAGAGAGAGGGAGAAAGATACCTCCGACGGTTTCCCCTCTTTGTTTTTCATTTCAAACTTGGCTTTTTTTCTCAACTTTTTTTCCCAATTATCTTTAAAATTATTTTTTTCTCAATTTAATATTTATTTTTTTCGACTTTTTTTATCTTCAACTATTTTTTTTCTTAAGTATTTTCAACTTTTTTTCTTAAAACTTTATATTTTTATCTTTATTTTATTTTATTTTTCAATTGGAAACCTGAAAGAGAAAAACGGAGGAAGGAGAGATGGACAGAAACACTGAAATACACATATACATATTTATTTCCTATGAAAACAATTCTAAAATAACCTTAATTCGGTAAGATTTATGTACATAGCCATTCGTAAAGATATTGGGTGTTCCTCTGGGTACACATGAACTTCCTGCCGTTGAGGTAGGGGCAGTGGACCAGGGTGGGCTCGAATTTCTCTGTCGACCATTGACTTGAATCATAATGGGTCAAATCGTAGATTTCAACTTGGTGTAACAAACCCATTTCCAGCAATTTTTCATTGATTAGCTTGGTAGAATATGTGTCTCAGTAGGATATCGTCCATTGCTTTGTATGCTATGTAGCCGGTGTCGTATGGAATACCATGCATCGATTTTGCAAATATCGTACGTTGGCATCCAGGTTGGTATAGGCACAGGTGACTTGAATAAGAAGTTGTGTCGCTGACTGCTGACGATTATGGACACCTCCTTTGGATAGAAGGTGCCATTGACTTGGAAGGTTCGAATATCAATGAATGCGATACGCATGATGGCTGGATGATGAATGAATGAACGCCGCCGCGCCGTAGCGATCTATGTCAGGATTCTCATCGTTTCGGAGAGGGGATGATATTCCATCATGCAATCGTGAATGATGATGCAATAGACACGAGTCCGATCGGGGAATCCCGCGCTCGATTCGATATCCAATCGTACGACAACCGTACTGGATTTCATAGTTTCTTCCCGTTTTGAACAATCGATGTCGATTAAGGCTCGATATTTGAAACCGAGGTAATCCAAAAGTGAGGACATTTTCATGGAACTCGTATAGCTGCCGAGAAATTCCGTATAGTTGAAATACGCTTCGGGATAATGATTATCGGCGAAGTTCAAGTGTAGATCGTTCGTAGGGCCAATATTCGCCGTTCAAAGACAAACGAATATTTTGAATATTGACATGTTGAAAGGTGCTAGGATCGACGGAAACGTTATCTCGAACATTAGTTTGGGAACACACGATGACATAGCGTGGCCTTTCAACACTAGTACCCTTCTTAATCGACCATATTCATTTCACGTTGAGCATTTTGCGTAATCGAAGGCAATTCGTTCAATTCCCATTTTCGGATCGGTATCACTATAGGTCTGTATGGACTTCATTGATTTTTCATTTATTTCCGCATTGGGAAAAATGTGTTCGACTTTCAACTCAATGCTATCGATCACAATTCGAGCCGTAGTCTTTTCCACCGCATTATTACCTACCTCACATATAATGACTTAATCATTATCATTTCGGGCTCTGATAAATCGTAGAGTTTGTCGTCCGCACGTAATCATTGGATAATCGTTGGAAACATTGAGAATATATCGAAGCGGGACGAGAAGGCAACACGTTAGATCTATCATAATAGCGGAATATTTGACCCTTTTCAATGTTCGGTATGGTATTTTACGGGTGAAAAGATCGAAGCGACAACTCATTCTCTTTTTTCGCATTCAATTCGCTAGGGGTGCGCGGGCAAAAGGAGAACATGTGATTGTGACTTTCCACTCTCAGCAACGGCGACATGATGACGAGTGACATCACCGCCACTGTGACAGCATTTGAATACACTTCCAATCATATATTATTTTTTCAGACATTAGAAATTTCAAACAGAGATGACCGAAATTTACTTCATTATGAGTCTGATATTGACGGTTGTAGTAGAAAATCTTGACTCTGCCGCTGCTACCGCCATCTAGATATCTGACCGATTCCAGCTTCGGTGTCAAATTCCCAAACGAATCTGAATACTTTGTCCTTGGTTCTTCTATAAGCTACCCAATGAGTGCCGCTGTTTCGTGACACGTCTATGTTGACGATGACACATTCGTTCTTCCGAGGACCGCTAGGTGACAGGGTGTCGTGCATGAACACGCCTCGAAAGTGTGGGATTTCCAATTGTTTGGCATATCGCACGATATCGATGTCGTACAGCGCTCTATCGGGTAGCTTTATTGGGAGTTTTTGATTTTTTCAAGAAGAGTCCAGAGCCACCTCTGGCATTCTTCCTCACGTACAACCCCTTGCCTGTGGATTCCATGGCCTTGTGATGACGTTTATCCTCGTCCAACTTCTTCTGAGAATTCTTAGCATCCACGACCGTTTTGGCAGTGACTGATGCTCCGCCGCTCAGTGCACCCAGAGCACTTAGACCCGCGAATATCGGTATCAGAGGTAGAACACCACCTGACTTTGCTTCGAAAGGTATTATGCGGGGTACTTTAACTCGTCGTTTTCCACTCAATTTCTTGATGGCCACTCGACCCGCTTTCATGGCATTGGATGCAGCCAATTCCAGTGTGGGAGACGGTTTCAGGGACTTGGCTATTTTTTCGATAACATGTCATTTGAATGAGGCCTTACTGCGCATGCCCATACCGGAATTCCTCTTGGCTTTCATGGCTCCGGAGAAGAGCGTTCGCACTTTCTCCAAAACCTGAATCTCCGGCTTTGACTCGCTCCCAAGCTCTGTCTTCGAGCATTTCATCCGCCTTGTGTCTATCTTCGAGCGATTTGATCTGCGAGTATTCAATGTCGTGATGTTTGCAAGCAACATCCAATGGATTGATGCCGGGATCGCCTCGTGCCAACCGTTCTTGAAGCCTTGTTCTAGCTGTATATAATAATTATTATATGCATTCTAGAGCACTGAAATAAAAAAATTACATTCGATGGCATCAAAATAAGAAAGGTATATAAAACTTACGTTCACAATACTGATAGCCGCCTAGGAGATGAGCTCCGAACGGGAGCTCATTATTCAGAGTGTTAAGCACACCTTCACCCTCGTACACCAACATGAAGACTGACGTCACAGCGATGACATCCCTAGTTATATAGATTTCAGCTGAAGTTCGATGGGGTGGTGTATGTATATGTATATGGAAGTGTATGTAAATGGGCAACTAGAACGTGTTGGTTGGCTTGGGCAACTAGAACGTGTTGGTTGTGCTGGACAACTAGAACGTGTTGATTGTGTTGGGCAACTAGAACGTGTTGGTTGTGTTGGGCAACCAGACCGTTGGGTTGTGTTGGGCAATTTGAACGTGTTGATGAATATGATTGATGTGGCAGCGAGTGTCAGTTACATTCGAGACTCCGAAGCGTAAACATGACCATGCCGCTACCTGATCCCGACTGTTATGGCATCCATCTGAACGGATTGAAATTATTCATGGGCACGGAGCCCGTAGTAATTGAAGGTGGATCATTGAGACTCGGCAGATAAACTTTTGAACTATCAGAAGGATCAAAGGAACTTTTAACCAAGAAGCAACCCATGAATTTCACAGAACAAGATATACTCAACCATAAAACGATTTTGATATTCACCAATGCACACAGGAGATCCGATGGAAAAATTAAAACGCGAACAAGTCATGGAAATACACAAACATAATCTCCGAATTGTTTCCACCCAAGAGGAAATTGAATCCAAAGAAGAGCGGAGGACTGAAAAGGACAGCCACTCAAGTCGAAATAAATAACGATCACCCTGTTGATTCAGATCAGAACATGGAAATTGTTCAGCAAGAGCACATGCTTTACGAAGTGGGACATAGAGGCGGCGGTGGTGATGGAGGGGGAAGTAAACATGTCAGTCTATTGTCGAATTCCTTCCAAAGCGTTATCTCTGGTCCTAGCGAATCAGGAAAAACGAACCTTATGCTGTCGTTGTTGGCGAATGACAACGGCACCAAATTCACAAATATCTACGTTTATTCAAAATCCTTGTATCAGCCCAAGAATCAATTCCTCGAAGAAGCGCCAAGCGGTGAGGAAGATGTTGGCTATTTTCCATACAGAGACAACGATGAAATCATCCCTATGCAAGATGCCTGATCTCACTCTATATACATCTCTGACGATGTGACCTGCGATGGACAGCAGAAAATTCGCGAATATTTCTCAATGTGCAGACACAAACAGCTGATACGTGACAATTGCAATATTATTGTGCTCTTCAAACAGGGCAGCAACTTGCGACTCGTTTTCGATGAACACGTTTCCCCCGATATGACTTTCGAACAACTCAGAAAGATATATTCGGAAATTTGGTCTCAAAGCCAACACGATGCCTTTGTCATAGTCAAAAACTTTGACTTGAACAGTGGCAGGTACCGAAAAAACTTCACGTTATTCAGCGTCGAGATGGCGGACGAGAGGGTCGTTGAAGCCATGCGCGACAAATAATTGACATAAATGCGACGGAGCAGGTACCTAGCCCTGAAACTTGGAAAAAACTAGTGAAACGATACGCTGAATAAACTTTTCTAACCGATTTCTCAACCGCTACAACAAATTGCCAAGTCGTCGAAAACCCTAAATAATTCCATTCTCAAAGTCAAGAAGGAGGAGCAACCTGAAGTTAATGAGCAATTTGAGTCAGAAGAAGAAGAAGAGAATTCTCAAAGCGAAGAAGAAAATTAAGACAACACTGAGGTAGGATGTGTATGACGTCAGCTCTCCCGGCTGGTTTTTGGGATCCAAGTCAATTCGCTTTGAAGAAGGATACATCGAAACGGGCTTCGACAATTTGAATCAAATCCCGGACCATATCAACTCATATTTCACACCAGGCCCCGGAACTATAGCGAAGATGACTTGAACGCCTATCGAAACATATTGGAGTTGACTGGATGTCATGGAAGCGCGAACGAATGTTTGAGAGGCACTCGACGCTGGAAATATAAATACGTTATAAAATATTTAATGAGGAGAGAACGCGTCGGTCAGGGTATAAACACCAATCATTTGGTATACAATGATAACACAATGGATTATGTCTATTGGGACGATTCCAATGAATTGGTGGATCGTTTGAGACTTTTGATAGCCAATCAGAGGGCTGGAAATGATCATTCGCATCAAAACGAAATCGTCGCCATCATCAATGAACTCCGTGAAGCTGGTATAGTAGAGTAATGACATGCATATAAGACTCATTCGCATCATGAGTGTTGACAAATTTGGTCATTGTTCGTGGGGAACTACCGATGTTGTCTCGTACTACCTCTCTACCGCACACCCCTGAAGGCGATATCGACATGGATAACTTGACAATAATGTTATTTAAAAGAGCCCACGTTTGATAGTGATGCGGCTACCAAAAAATACGTGGATACCACTGGGTCTGAATTAAAGTCTCGTAAACACGGCAACATCGGACACCATCAAGAAAATGGCTGCCGATATGAAACTCGATTCGGATCGAATGCATCTTCTGGGGTAAAATGACGGAATTGTCCAAGCACCTATTTGAATTCAAAGAAAAATAAATACAATGTATTCGTACGATATCGAACATCTCGTTGAAGATGTCGACAGCTCAAGTTGTATCAGAACTCCATAAACCGGCTAGGAAAAATTATCTTCGACGATCTACGGTAATTGAAGGCTTTGACGATCTATGGCAAACGGACTCAGAAAATGAGGATATTAGAATGATTATGGTCGTCACTGACTGTTTTTCCAATTTTTTGTAGACTCGTTCGCTTAAAATTCAAAACGGGAGAGGAAATCACCAAAATGTTCAACGATATATTGGATCATACGAAACGGTTTCGAAACGATCAGGGTATGGAATTTTTCAATGCCAAATTTCAAAGATTATTGGAAGAACGCGAAATCAATCACTGCAATACGTTGACGGTGATGAAAGCCGCCAAAGCTGAGCGTGTAATCAGAACGTTCAAGTCCCAATTGTACAAATACTTTAGTTTGAACGGTACATACAAATGGATAGACATTCTGCCGTAAATCATGAAAAACTACAATGACACCGAACATACAAAAATTAAATTCAGACCGAATGGGCTGAACAAACAGAACGAAAGGCGTATTCTACATCGAATTCATTGAGCGATCCGTTGGGGAAAATGCGTTGAATCGCAAAAATTCAAAGTGGGAGACATTGTTCGCATTTCCAAGGCAAAGCATATTTTTCAAAAAGGTTGTACGCGCAATTGAACGACGGAATTATTCAAAATCGTTCGTGTTCAAATAGGTCATCCAAATACGTATATGCTTGAAGATATATACGGTACACCCTCAAGGGAGCCTTTAACGAACAATAATTACAAAAACCGCGAATCCCGACATCTATCTCGTGAAAAAAGTATTGAAAAGACGAGGAAAGAAAATGTACGTCAAATGGAAAGTGTTTCGATAATACACACAACAGTTGGGTAGAGGATGATGCAGTATTTTAGCATCGGCGGCGGCGACAAGCTGTGACATGTCTGGCGTGAGTGGTAGTGTTGGGGGAAACGATATTTATACATTTGACGGCAACGAGACGGAGTCAGTCAGCAGTCGTCATCGTCAATACCATGAGTCAAGAAGCGGTTATTGTTCGAGCGATATGTCAACCATAACGTACGCCAGCCTCATTTCACCTCTCTATCACCTGAAAATTATAATCAAGCTCGATGACACGTTGGAAGTTTCGAAATGGCAGCAAAATTGAAGAACTACTACCTATTGAAACCTCCTTTCCCATGACTGGCTATGTGCTGAGAATTGGGTTGTCACCTGCGTCATATCCGTTGTACCATTCCACGGAAATATCGTTCACACCGACGAATGGAGCCTGTTCACCGAACAATTGACAACCCCTTTGGGTGGCGCTTTTTTGGAGCCCCTTCCCCGATATTCTTCCGATCAAAACGACGAAAGTGGAATACTTGTGTGGGGACTATTGCAAAGTTACGCAAACAGTTTGGGCAGATTGCGAATGGGTTCGAGTTGAAAACACGGAGTGAACTTCACTCGACCAGGACGAAGCCGAACAGCTGAACGAGTCCACCAAAGCTTGGTGTCCGATCGAGAGGCCATGTCGGAGAATATAAACTCTTGTGCTCATTATCATAATATAATTTAGGTTATAAATACATTTCTCTTTAATCAACCGCAAGTATGTTTCGTGAAATTGAAACTTTTCCAAAACTATTGAACTTTCATCAGACAATATGATGGCTAATGCATTGAAAGAATACCTTTTTTATTATAGACTCAAAGTTTGTGCATGATTTATATCTTGAATAGATGTATGTATATTACAGTGTTTCTATCTAATTTCTTCTACCTTACCCTCCCTTTCAGGTGGGTTTAGTTCCCATTGAAAGAAATATCAAAAATTTGAAGTTGAAAAAAAAAATTGTTTGAAAATTATTCCAAGTGACAGTCGTTTTTCATTCAATAATCAAAGTGGCTGCGGCGTCAAACACTCATACAACTTGGCTGAGGCTGACGTCACTCTTCGGTCTGTCACTTTTCATAGATGGCAGCACTGTCACATATAATTCAAAACTTTCATAGGTGCCAGAACTATCAAATGTCACCCAAGATGGCAGCACTGGCACAAAACGTTACATGTCACAGTCTGTGACGTTACACGTCAGCTATCAATAGTATGTTACAGTTGGGTGTTTGAATAGAGCTGTTCCGTCATTCGAAGTTTGACTCTTGTTCGACATGGATGTGTATGAAGACAGATTAGCGACCTTTCAAAATTGGCATCACCCGTACCCCTAAGAAAGATTGGCCGGAGCTGGGTTCATTCATACCCAGAGAGAAGACATTTTGTGTGTCCGAAATGACGAGTTAAAGGGGATTCAGGTGGCAGCTGTAAGATGATGCTCAACTTGATCACTTCAGTTGGTGTTCACATTGCGGGTTTTCCACAGAAGAAGACGCTGCCACTTGAGGAGACTTATGCAGCTCGCAGATTGTCTTTTACCCAGAGACGAGGTAAAACGAACACACCTACCAACAGCAGCAGTAGCGTCCACGAAGAGACGTCGCCATCCAACAGCATTCATGAAGAGAAATCACCATCCTCTCCAATGTCGTGCAAAGTATGTTTGGAAAACGACATAAACGTAACCTGCTGTGCGGAATGCTGGATGATATTGGACAATTGTGCTGTGTGCAGAGCTCCAATTCAATACTATTTGAGAGTTTTGTAACTCGGGAAAATGATTCAATATATAGAATGTGAAAATTAACTTTAATAAGTTTTGAGCCTACCTCTATTCAATAATCATAAGGTAAGCTAAGATAAGATCTTTATTTTCCAGTAGACAACATAACATCGCCTGGGAAGAGTCATACACTTAAATCTAGGTAAATATAAAACATTGAATCACATAGAAACACACAACAATTCCAAAATTCATAATTTCAATTTTCAGATGAAACCAAAGAGCTGAAACCACAGGTTTGAAGTAAAATTATCAACCTCAATTGAAATTGTTCTAAGAATATTCTTAAAGAAACATGACGACATCTCAGAATAAAAGCATACAAACAAAACATTACGGTTCTACGACATAAACTCTTCAACACTATACAGACACTTTTCAAGTAGAAATTTCGCAATTGTATCTTGAATATTTCAATACATTTACTTTCTTTTATATATTTTGGCAGTTTATCAAATACCCTAGGCCATAGAGGAAGGAGAGTTGAATGAAACGCTGAATTTATTAAAAGGTACATGAGGGTCATTTTTTTGTTCGGGTATCAAATTGATGTCTGACTTTATTGGTACTGAATAAAGTACCTCTATTCTAAAAATGAGTGGACAGAGAGTTCAAAAATAAATAATGAAGGAATTGTTAAAATTGTATGGTACTTGAAGACATCCCTGCAACTTGTACAGCCCGATATACCAACGAGAGAACGCAAAACATCTTTTTTGGGCAATAAAAATATCGTGAGGATACAGATAAACCCATAGGCATATACCATATCACAATCTACTTTCAGCTTGTGCATAGTAGAGTGAAAGCAGCTGATTTATTTCCAACACTTTCTTAGTGGTTCTGAATTGATATCATAGTTAATTCATTTTGATATCAGTGATTGACAGTATTCTCCAGTTTATACATGAATCAATTTGAAAACCTAAAAACGTTATAACGTTGCTATTACTAGAGATATATTGCGCTGAGGCATCATCTGAGCTGAATGTGATATCTTGACACAATTTTTGACGGTTATGAAACCTTATGAATTGTGTTTTTCCAACATTTAGAAACAGCTGATTTATATGTCAAAGATGTATCATCTGCATATAAAGTTAATGATGCCGGTACTGATAAAATACTCAAATCATTAAAAAAAAATAAACAATTATGGGCCAAAAACTGAGCCCTGAGGCAAACCAAGATCAATATCCTTCAATTTAAAAAAAAAGGTAAATAATTGATATTACGGAATATACAATCGCTGAGGAACAAAACAGATGAGCTATATATATATATATATATATATATATATATATATATATATATATATATACAGTGCTTCTCAAAAGTCCCCTCCCCCCTCTTATTTTTGGAACTATTGTACATAAACAAGTGAAATTTGAAAACTGAATATTAAAGGTTGTTAGCTTCCCTACTAGTGATGATAGTTGACGATATCGTCAAAGATGACGTCACAAGGCCACTGTGACCAATAATTTCAAATGAAACCCCACGGTAAGCGACACCTCTTTCAAGAGGTATCGAAAAAACCTATTCAATGATACTAATTTTGTTTGTGTTTATGGCAGTTTTGGCAACTCGCTTTTAAAAAACGCAAAGCTGTGATGAATTAAATCAGTTAATACTAAAATTCCAAATTCAAGCTCCGCCTCTGGATAGTTGTCAAATGAGCTGACGTTTTTGTAAGTCTCCCTAATTCGACGTTTTTGTAATTGTCCAAATTTTTGTACATTTAATAATTTGTGTATTGTTGATCAAACGTTCAACTGTTTCAGCAGCTTTTGGTACTTATAATATTTTTGTACATTTCAATAATTTGTTAAACTGTTGTGAGCCGAACGTTTAAGTGCTTCAAGAAGCGAAATGGTACGTGCTTCAGGTGATAAAGTAGCAGCGATCCTAATTCTGGTGAAACTGGACAAAATATTCATGCAGCAGAACGCGTTTTCAATGAGAGGTTTCCGATCGCCCGTTTCGAGTAATCTCATTTGAGGGAGCTTCTCCGTAAGTTTGGGAAACAACGGGTAGTATTAATGATGCGAAAGGATCTGGCAGACCACAAATTTCTGATGAGAAAAAAATTGATATACTGGCAGAAGTAATAGTTAATCCTACTTCTTCAACAACTCACGTTACATCTACCTGTAAAGTCAGTACACAGGGTGTTGAAAAAAAAACAAATTTCATCCATACAAATTAAAAATGGTTCATCAACTCTCAGACGACGACTCAGACCGATGACTAGAATTTTGTGAAAATATGGAAACTGAAATCAACCAACACCCAGACTATGTCAAAACAAGTTGTTTTAGTGACGAAAGTACTTTCTATCTGAATGGATATGTAAATACACAGAATGTGAGGTATTGGAGTGACGCAAATCCTCACCTGTTTCTTGAAACACATACCCGATTTCCCCAGAAGGTGAATGTTTGGGCAGGTATCCTGGGAAACCACATCGTTGGACCTCTTTTTTTGAATACTAATTTAACTGGTGAGGTTTATCTGGAGCTGTTGCAAAACGCAATGGAACCGTTAATCCTTGAAATTTTGGAAGATAATCCAGATGAATTCGGCTATTTGGAAATAACATTCCAACAGGATGGTGCTCCTCCAAACTATTACGGTGCAGTAAGACGGTATTTGGATGAGGAGTATCGTGGTAGATGGATTGGACAACGAGGTTCAACGGAATAGCCAGCTCGATCACCGGACCTCACACCTTTGGATTTTTTTCGGTGGGGGTACCTTGAATCGGAGATTTACCCCACCGAACCTGACAATATTGACGTTTTAAACCAACGTATTGTTGCAGAATGTGAGGCTGTTTCCGCAGACACATTTGCAAAAGTACGAGAAGAGTTTAAAAATAGGATATTTCACTGTCAGGAAGTAAATGCAGGTCACTCAAAATAAAGAGAATGGAATCTAGTAAAGGGGAGTTTTGAAATTTGGCACATCCATACAATTCTGAGAAAAATATGTTTCAATGAAATTAAATTGTAATAGAAATAGGGGTACATCACAAAGGAAACAATTCTAGTAACCTCTACAAGAACAAAAAGGGATAATAAATGAATGTGAAAATTCTGTGGAAAGACTACTTATAAATGTTCAAATAGGTCACCATCATGTTCCACACAAGCTGCTAGTCTTCTAGTAAATGTGGCCCGAAGTCTAGCAAGCATTGTCCATCAGTTGAACGGAAGGCTTCCGTGATCCTATATTCCTGCAGGTGTTGGATGATCTCAGGAACCTTTTCTATACGTACATCAGAGGAAAACTATAGGAGTAGGGTCTGGGGATCCGCAGGCCGAGAAATAGTTCCTCCTCTGCCTAGACAACGATTAGGATAGGATTCATCTGAAAATTATCACACTCTCCTATGATTATGCACTGCAGCACCATCGTGTTGCAACCGCGTGGTCCCACTGTTGTTGAAATCCACTCCTCCTAATATTCTGGAACGATGTTCGTAATGAAAATGTGAATAACTTTCACTATTTCGCCCATTGTCAAAAGAGTAGGGTCCGATTATGTGATTTTCAATAATTCCGGTCCAAATATTAAACGGCCATCGCTTTGAGTGATCAACATTCTTCAACCAGTCAGGATTTTCGATCACGTGATAATGCATTTAATGTCTGTTGACCGACCCGTTTTCTCTAACGTTGGTCCATCAGAAAACAAAATTTTGTTTGGAATCATAATCCATGTCAATCATGCCATTCATTTGAATACAAAACGCAACTCTTCAAGTAGATACTGATTCTTAAATCTGTAATGAATATCATACTGAATGAAATTTGAATTCTATTGTTTACTAATGAGCCATTAAAACTCCATAAACACAAACAAAATTAGTATCATTGAATAGGTTTTTCGATACCTTTAAAAAAGGTGTCGCTTGCCGTAGGGTTCCATTCAAATTATTGGTCACAATGGCCTTGTGACGTCATCTATGACGATTTCGTCATCTATCATCACTGGTAGGGAAGTTTACAACCTTCAATATTCAGTTTCCAAATTTCACTTGTTTATGTATGATCGTTCCAAAAATGGACTTTTGAGAAGCACTATATATATATATATATATATATTTATATATATATATATATATATATATATATATATATATATATATATTTATATATATATATATATATACTTGGAACTATACAGTTATATCAAAGTGCTTCAGAACAATATCATCTGATGGTGGGGCAATCATTGAGTCACTTTATACAAGAAAAAATATTTGAGTTTTCGATTGTGCATTCTAAGATGCTGAAAATGTATGTATTATGTCTATATCGGTCACCATTATCAGACGTAAATATTTTCCTGAGCCAATTTAAATCACTGCTGAACGAGTTACCTATTGAGGCAACTATTATATTATCTGGTGACTTCAACATCAATTTCACAGATTCAGAATCAAATGCAACACTAAAGGCACTAATTGACCTACTCGGGTCCTTTGACTTGAAAATGCATGTTGAATCACCCACCCGTATAACAAATAATAGTATATCTACCATTGACTATGTATGTAGTAATTTAGAAAATAATTTAATTTCTTGTTTGGTTGCTTCACCGGGTTTGTCTGATCATGAAGCCATACAGTGTACTGTAAATATTGAATCAGGTGATATCTATAAAAAGTATAAATATGGTCGTCTGTACAATGCAACAAACTACGATAGGTTCTACAAGTGTCTACAAACTGACTGGGATCATATCTTCAACACGACAGGCTCATTTCGAACTCTATATGATCACCTAGTCACCACCCTTAATGAATCATTTCCCCAGCAAGAGATTAAAGTAAAGCAGAAAAACAGTGGCTTACAAAAGGTATAAGGATATCCTCTAAAATTTACGTGCGTTAAACTACGTACGTAAATTTAAAACCAGAATTTTTCACAACTACGTCAAACAATATCGTAATATTTATAGAAAATTATCGAGAATGTAAAAAGTAATCACTATAATAATAGGGATTTCACAAGCAAATAATAAAATTAAAAGAGACTTGGTCTATGATTACCAACTTCAGGGGAAAGCAAACAAAGAAACTGGTAGATACACCAATACCACCAGACGAACGTAATGAATATTATTGCTCAATTGCAGAAAAACTAAAGAGCACTATGAAAAAAACTCCCTACGATTCATTGCCAATTTGGAAAATGTCCATGTATCTGGTAGTTTTATATAACATGAAACAAATATCAGCGAACCCAAAGGAATAATCGGATCTATCAAAAATAAAAATGCATCTGGAATAGTCGGAGTATCTATTAAAATATTCGAAAATCTTCCTGATAATTCGTTGAATGCATTAGCAGTCGCAAAAAACTCATCATTTGAGAATGGCATATTTCCCCTCTTTTCTAAAAACCTCAGTGGTAATCCCATTGCACCAAGGGGGTGATTTAGAGGATCCATCAAATTTTCGTCCGATATCTCTTATTTATACCCTAGCGAAAATCAAAGAAAAACTGGTGAAAATACGCTTAAAAACATTTCTAGAATCAAACAATCTGATAAGTAAGAGCCAATTTGGATTCCAAGCAAAAAAAAGTACTCATGATGACATACTTTCCTCCTTGTATGAAGTTTATTTATCTACATACTGCTGCGAAAACTGCAACATTACGGAATAACTGGAATCACACATAAATGGTTTGAATCTTACCTAAGAGGCAGAAGTCCAATTGTCAAAACAACAGCTTCCTCAGCTGCGGCTGACATAAAATGCGGAGTACCACAAGGTTTGGTGCTTGGTCCGATGCTCTTCCTGTTATATATAAACGACTTACCAACTATTAACACGAGGGAATTTTACATTATTTGCAGATGATACTACGATATTGTGGCATAGCAAAAATGCTGCTGACTTGCAAAACAAAAAAGTATTTGTTCAGATATCACAAAAATTTAAGATTTGTGTGATTCGAATCAATTATTCTTCAATATAACCAAAACCAATATCATAAGTTTCCGATGCACTCTTGATGCCATACATTCAACGCAAAATGATTGTCTTATTGAAAATAAATCACATTCTAAATTTATTGAGGTACTGATTGACCACAAATTGAAATTTGAGGAACATATCAAGACTCTGAACAAAAAAGCTATCCTCTGGCTGCTATGCAGTTAGAGTGACGGTGAAGAATTAGGTTTCTCCGCAGCGGAAACAGGGCACTTCTCATTGGTTGAATCCCATTTTGGGTATGGAATCCCATTCTGGGGGTTGCCTGTAAAACCCAACTTCAACCTGTTTTGTTTTACAAAACGTGCCATACGATTATCTTACCGAGGCTGATCGACATGAATCCTGTAGGCCTCCATTTATTGAACATAATTTTCCTCACAGTCTTCTTATTTTTTACTGGAAACGGTTGTTTATCAACAAACATAGTGACAAGTTCAGAACGGTATCATCAACCTACTCCACTCGGCATTCTGATGATCTTAGACTGCCTATACCCGCCTCAACACTTGTCAAAGATTCAATGATCCACAATGGATGCAGAATGTACAATCATCTACCAAATCATATCAAGATGTTAAGAAATACGTGCGATTTTAAAAAGAGCAGTCGAAGATTTTCTCACTGGTAGACCATTATAGTTTGGGAGAGTATTATGCAGACGGGTTTCAAAGTGTTTTACATGAATTTCAGGAAAGCAATATGCTTTACTCATTTGTCTGTGTTTGTCCTTATACACTGTAACACTTCCAGTTCTTATAAGAATTTGTATCTTGGATGACGCTATATTTTCATGTATAAAGCTGTGCATACCGATATGCAAAATATTATTTTCTTTCTTTCAATGCTTTGTCAATAAGATTGATCTTGGACAATAAAGTATACTTTTTTCTTCTTCTTTCTCCATTTCAGAATTTTTGTTGTTTACAGTGACATACTGTTTCTATACCTCAAATAATCTGATATCCTTTGCAGAGGTAGCAGCTCTATGATACATATTTATCCAATTTGAGTAATAGGAATGATTGACGCAGTCATCGCTGAGAGCGGCAATTTGCTCAGAATTCATGGTTATTTAAAAACGAGAAAAATGAATGCTTTTTCACAAACAAAATACATATTTTTTTCCGACTCACCTTGATTTGTGACATCGAATACAGCCATCCCAGTTGTGCCGTCGTGATGGTGGTGGTTGGTCTCAGTTTTTTTATGATGGTGGATGAATGGACTCAATTGGGATGAATTCAAAGACAGGTGTCTTCGTCGTGGATGGCTTCACGATTATTGAATAGTCTCGAGGTTTGAACTCGTCGATTTCCGGCTGTAACACCTCGAAACCCCTTCTGGTAGAAAATGATTTGGTTTCCGAATCGGTTACTATTGTATCCCCGTACTTGTTTCAACCACCCAACCTGGGTTAATGGGTTTTGTTCAGCGACAATGTTGATAAAACCCACGGTTTCCGGGGCTACTGCCCACAACAGCGTTTTTTTCTGCAAGATACTCATAAAAAAAAAAATTAAGACAAAAAAGGGGTGGTTTTAAAGAAAATAGAACGGAAAAAAATAAATAATTTGGAAGAGTTTGAAAAAAATCTTTCCGTAAACAAATGAAAAACCCACACCCTCGAATGAAGAAATGTTTACAACAAAAAACAAAAAACTCAAAGTGCCCTATTGGCATACAAAAAAGATTTTAAAAAACATATACATAAAAAAACTTACGTTTTCAGATGTTTGGTTTGCTGGGCTGCAAACTAGAGGAGGAGAGAACTGAACATAACGTGTTACAGTTCAGAGGGAGCTGAAAATGAACCTGACGGTGGAGATTTCCGACAATTCCCCTCCCACTCCCAATTAAAAAAACTGATTACTGACAAAATTCCCAGAACGGCATAATATGTTGCAATAATTTGGTCTTGAACATACAAAATTCCCACGGATCGAACGATCCAATTCCAGAATTGTGTTTTATTATTTCTAAAATTTTGTTTCCTACAAATTCTCACAGACATTAACACACTCTTCAAAGGATGCCGATATCCGGTCGCTCAAAAAACAACGATAAGGGAAACGTTGACGTAAAAACGGCTGTACAGATTTGCACCCGGCTTGTTAGCGGGTTTATGGCCGTTTCATCGGGGAATTTTCTAAACACTGGTGACTACCCCCCTTTCCAAAATGGCCGCCTTCACTTCCCGATTGAAAAAAAAAGGCTATTGGTTGACGGCCGACCAATGCGGTTGTCGAATGAAATATTGGATGGGTTGTTGAGGGAATGGGGGGTGACAGAGTGTGACGCCACGTACCCCATTCCAAGATGGCTGCTGTTGCTCGGCTATTGATAGCAGTTGAGGTATCACCATTGACACAATATCACAACTCTTTTGCCGTCCACTCTTAAGCCCCACTTCCATCCACAACATGGCTGCCACCATTGCAACCAAATCACAGACCACTCCCCAGATTTTTCCCTGCCCACAAAACACCCACCCACCCGTTCATAAACCTACCCGCCATTTTTTTACGGGAACCTCTCCCAACGAACCGTTTGGGGAAATGGGGTTAATTAGGGGGCCCCGGCGGTTAAAGCCGGGGCCCTCCCGGAGAACCCGTGGAGCGGAGGTGAGGCAGAACCCTAAAACCTATCTACTCATTGCCGGGCCGGCCGAATGGGGTATGCCCACGATACCCCGAAACATGTGGAAATGGCAGATGTATAAAATCGGGTCTCACCAATGATTTATTACCTACTTCGCCCGAAAACGTTTGACATGATTATATTTTGTTTGGAAAGGTTAAGCCCTATGAGGTTTCTAATGAACAACACGTCCGCAAAAAAGGAAGAAAAAGATACACGACACATAATGTTCAAGGTTTTGGGCCGGGTAAAATTATACCTATTCAGGATAAAACAGATTGTCAGAAAGTGGGGATGAGATATTCATAACTTTTTTGAAATTATTGGAGGTTGTGGTGTTGGGTAAAATTCCATAATTGGTAAATTCCCAAAAATTTTGGAGTTGACAAAAAAATGATGCATGGTTAAGAAATATACGAGATTGAATAGTGAGGTTGTGCTCACTGAGCACATCGATTTTTCAAATGAACGTTTGAGGGAATTCAGTTGAACATCTGGTATTGTGAATCAGAAGACACTTTTCTCCTCTGATCCATTTAGCTCCCGGGGATTTCCTGAATCAATTCAGAGTCATGATAGTTCAATTGAACAAAAAATACTCAAAAAGGTTTTGTGGTGAGAAAGCCTAAAAACCGCCATAAATATAAATGGTAAAAACTGTTCCTTTTCATAGGGTGGATTTTGGATGGTAACATTTCAAAGGGTTAATCCCGGGCGATTATTCAACTGCAATATTGTTGTTTCTAATGGTTTAACTTCCGTTCCCCGTTTGTTCATTGAAAATGAAATAATATGTTGGTGCATTCTCTTAATTATGTTATAGTTGGGGTTGGACTTGGAGAAAGAACACAAACAGGCGACTTATTCCACAAAAAAAATCTAAAGGTGTATCAGTTCACAACAATTAAGGTTGAAAGATTAACAGGAGTTACAAAGGCAGTATCGTTGAAATTATATTTATCAAGAAATGGAAAAATAATAATGTATGAATAAGCAGACCCGTAAGACCGGAAGAATTAACACCTCCCCCTTAATTTTGAAAAAAGGGACCTCGATTTTACAATTTCCTGATCCCCCCCCCGTATTCACTTTTTCAGGAAGTTCACATAAGCGACGGGTTTCCAATTGTATCTTCGGGGTTTTAATTTTTTTTACAAACACCTTGTAATTTTGCCGAAACTGTACCAGAATATAATGAAATAATTCTAACAATGATTAAATTGAAATGCCCGAAGAGATAGAGGCCCGAATTCGAACAATGAGATATCACTTGACCTTGTTGAGATTCTAACGTATCAAGATCTTGACTAAACTTTGTGGGCATTTTACTCATTTGACTCAAAAATTCTTGGGCACTGAGCTTTAGCAATTTATCGAGTCTAATGAGCCGAATTGAAATTTATTCCATTTATATTTAAAGGTGGAACGTAGCTCTTAACAACCCTCTGTATATTGGATGAGGTAAGAATCATTGTATTTGAAAAAATGCGGAACAATTTGAATTCATTTGGAATGTAAAATTTATAAAAAATATTTATTATCAAAAAATATTACATGTTAAAAACTTATTGAGATATATATATATATATATATATATATATATATATTTATATATAAAAAAGTTTGAGTTTCTTCTTCCCACTTTGCGGAAGGGGTGGGGGGAAGGAAGGAAACCGCCCTTGTAGTTAGGGGGAAGAGAGCCTTTTGCCTCCCCGTGGAGAGGGAAGGGCAGCCCTGGTGTGGCAGTGAGCCGGGGGAAACAGGTTTTTAAATTGGGGCCTCCCTTTTGGTAGCGTTGCCCGTTTTTGGTTGAACTTTTTTGTTTCCTTAGGCGACTGATTTTCAAAGGGGGAAATTAGAAAAAAACCAGCTTAAAAGATAATTCAGGTTTCAAAAGAATTTCCCCTGGTTTTTTTCAGTTTAATTTAATGTACTTTTTTTAATTTTAATTATTAGATGATTTCTCTGCTTCAGTTCCAGACTCGGAAAATACGCCGTGTTTCCTTCCCTGTTTACTCTAATGTTCTTATACCTGCGGTAAGTGGGTTTTTAGAAATAAAAGTCTGAATTTTTTTTATTTTATGTAATCAACTTTTTCCCCTCCGGGCCTTGCCCCAGATCATCCAACCGGATGTTCTGTTCTATTGGTAACTATACGGAGTGCTTTTTTTCTGCATCCTTTCCAACCTCGAGAGTTGAGTTTTGGAAAGGCTTTATATTGGAAAAAACGTATGTAATTGCCGGCCTGATTAACCGCTTGTAAACCAATATTGTTGTCCATTGTCAAGTTGGAGTTGCGTGCAATGAGGGGTAGGTCCGCTCAATGGGCCTTCTGCCCCAAACGAGATATGTTTAGCAAGTTAAAGACCCGTAACTCCACTCCAGGTATCTCACTGAGGGCCCCTGTGGTTTTCCAATCTTTCAACTTCCGAAAATCTTCCATCCTTGTTTTTTCAAAAAGTAACGACCTGGCCATTCCAATTCATCTTGATCTTGTTATCCGCCATATATGGTATGATCAACCGATTCAGATGAATCTGGGCTCTTCGCAGCCATTCGCTTTGAACGAGTGGACGTAGATCGCGGTGTCATCCGCGAACATACCGTACTCGTCTGTGCGAATCGGAAAATCATGGGTATACAACGAATATAATATTGGTGACAGAGAAGACCCTGTGGATTGCTCTATTGTATGTTCTACCGAACTGGTACAGTTAACATTGACTTTGAACTTCCGACCGTACAATCTATCAATTTCATGAGGTAAAAAGGCATGCGCGCCTCTGCCATTTTGGCGATTAACCTTTCCGTCAGACCGTGTCGAACGCTTTTCGGTGTCCAACAGGACCATAACTGTGTTGCGGCCCGTGGAACGCTTCTTCCTTGACCCTGAACAACCCGAGCTACTTGGGAAGTTGTTGAATGATCCTTCCTGAACCCGAATTGTTCCAGGCGGGATTACCCTCAGTCCTTCCACGCATTCCGCAACACGGTTCAAGAGGATTCTATCAACTACTTTTGCCACCACGCTCAGACGAATGGGCCTGTTTTTATAATGCCATTTTTTATTTTGTCCCCGCTTTATAGTGGCATTATTTCTGCAGTTTTCAGATAGTCTGGATAGTGCTGCCATCTGATAATCGCAATGATTATATAAATGGTTGTACGATTGCTTTTTTTGGGAAGATTTTTGGAGAACGGCGTCCGGGTTTATCAAGCCCTCCGTTCCGCGGAGTTCTTTGATTACCCTCAGAACTCCTTCATAGGTTTGTTGAAACCTTTTGAAGTTCCGAGTGTATCATACATGCAGGCGTTTCCCGAAATTTTGCGCACGTTAGACACACTGTATGTTCTGGCCGCGTCCGGGTTGTACAACGTGGACTCGGCTGAAATACCCACCAAACAATCCGCTTTTTCCTGCGGATCACCGCACGTTCGGGCCACTCACTATGGCTGGTATGGGTTCTCTTTTTCTTTGAATTCCAATTATATCCCACAGTGAGTGGTCCCTCAGTTGAGGTTCTTAAGTTTCTGATTCCCGTGTTCGGAAACCTATCTCCCCGCTAGAGGATTCCATGGAACTCGAACGCTTATGCAGAAAAGAAAACTCTTCCCGGATCTCCCGACGGCGTCTCCGGGTCCCCGGTTACCCATAGAATGTACCCAGTACCTGTAATTTTAGGTACGATAGTCATAGTTTTACAGGGTTTTTATCAAGTTCCCAATTGGCCGCATAAGACAAAAAATTTTAACCAATTGGATAAAAAATCGGAAAATCTAATTGTATTATTCTTTTTTTCACGTTCTCGGAATTTTTGTTCGAACATATCTTTCACATCTCCATGAATTTGGGCTAGAAGAAGAGGTTTTGTTTCTAAAATATGTTTTTTTTTTAGGAGATTTTGAAGATAATTTATTTCTAATCATAACAAATGCTTTTGTCCAATCAAAAAAGGATAATGGTTCTGAGACACAATAAAAATTTTTTTCTGTTTTTCTCATGGGGAATAAAATTTTCATGATATCGTATGGTTAATCCATTTGGAATTATTAATACAAAATTATTTTATTCTTAAATGGTACACATTAATGTTCAGAGATTATATAAAACATTTTATTTTCCATCAGCGGGCTGACTGAAAGTTTAGTTCATCGAAACTTTGAAGATTCAACAATTCGTATAATAACCCAATTTGGGCCCAGCAATTGGTGAAGAGATCTTTTATTGCATAAACTATAGCAACAAGTTTTCTGTTGTTTGTTTGAATTAATTCGGGAAAGGTAACTGGTTTTTATTTCTAGGGTTGAAAGTTGTAATTTATTGAAATTCAATCATTTGGTTGTAATCTCTGAGATTTCATCAAATTCATACATTCAGTTTTGTTTACTGAGTGTATCATTTTATCGGACATTTGTTCCTTCAATAGCGTAGTAATAGGTTTTGTTTCTTTTTTTTTTTCTTTGACTATCAAATATTCAGCATCTTCGGTATCTAAAGGACGAGAAGCGTTTAATTTTTTGGCTTTGCATCTATGCAAAGCCAAATAAATTAAAAAAATCTATAAATTTTTTCTACTTCATCATCACATCTAAAATTTCCATAATTATTTATCTTGATTCACCACACGGTGCTAGAATAGTTTAAAACTTGAAACAGAATTGCATTCCGTAGGATTATGTGGGCGTTGCAGAGCAGTGAACAGAGTTTATGAACATTCTTAGTATTATATTCTTTCACTGAATGATTTTAAGCGATCGAAATGAACTTCAGTAGGCTTTCTGTTGATCATGATAGTACAATTTGTATCTGAATCTATTGAGGTGACCTCGTATGGTCCTTAAAACTTGGGTTGTAATTTTACTTTTACCAGGTATGATATTTTCATTTTCAGTAATACTTTGTCTTATTTGGATATTTTCAATGTGTTAGAATTGTTGT
This sequence comes from Gonioctena quinquepunctata, assembly GCA_018342105.1. Classification (NCBI taxonomy): domain Eukaryota; kingdom Metazoa; phylum Arthropoda; class Insecta; order Coleoptera; family Chrysomelidae; genus Gonioctena; species Gonioctena quinquepunctata. The sequence goes on along the minus strand of JAFIRS010003188.1, from coordinate 101,765 downwards.
CATAATGGAGTTTAGCTATGTCCTATATTTTAATATAGTTTCTCTTGCTATTTCATGCAGTGTTGCATTCTTGAGTTCATTTCGTTCTAATAGTCATCGTTATTATATAATAATTTGGAGGACTTGATAAGAGGTAGGTAATTTTACCTTATGACCATATAATAGCTCAAAGGGCGTATGACCCGTGGATGTATGTGGTGTGGTATTGGAAACAAAAGTTGCGAATGGCATGAATTCATCCCAATTGTTCATGTCTTTGTTCATATAATTTCGTAAATATTCCACTAGGGTTCTATGGGACCTTTCCACGCTCCATTGCTTTGTGGATGGTAACTGGTGCATTTGGTTTCTTTATTTTCAATAATTGACATGTTTCTTTGAAAATATCGCTAAGAAAATTAGAACCTTGGTCGGTAACTAATGAAACTGGCGTTACATATCGACAGATTATTATCGTATTGAAATTATAAGCCACTGTATGGGCTGTTTGATCGAAGATGGGAATATCAATAGGAAATTTGGTTAAATCATTTCGAAACGTTGATAGATAGATAGATACTTCAAAGGCCCAACAATATCTAGGAATATTTTTTTAAATGGTCGACTAGAGGTTGTTGTTGTTATTGCCATGGAAAGTTTAGTTTTATTTGAATATTTATTTTTCTGTCATGTTTCGCAAGAATGAATACATTTTTGTATATCCTTATACATGTTATGCCATCTATAATATAGTCTCATTCGTTTATATGACCGCAGAACACCTTCGTGTCCTCCCAAAGGATATATGTGATACCTTTTTAGGATCTGATTGATTTCATTCGGTGATTACTCAGTTTGGATATTTCCATGATAAATTTTTATTTTGAAATTCGTATTCTTGAAAATATACCGTAGTATGGTCTCAACAGATTCAAATTTCAGATGCTCATTGTTTATTTTCTTTGAATTACAAAATTATTTTAGATTTTGAAGAAAATAGAATACATTTTTGTAGTCCGATTTTTCAGTTCCGGATTCTTTGATGATTACATATAAAAAATATCTGTCATCGGTTTGTTATTGTGCTATTTCTTGAATGTTTTCATTCTGATCTAGCAGTTTAGGCGTGCTAGCATAATAATTCGTTAATGAGGTGTATTGTCTATCTGTAAAGTGAAATGTGTCTTCTTCAGGTGGACTCATCGATATTCTGATCGGTATCTGTGATATTTGAATTTGTGATAATTTTTTATTGAATTTCCTCAAGATAGACCTCGTAGGCATGTTTTGCGTCATAAAATAAATTTATGCTATGTAAGAGCATCTGTACACGTTAATTTATCACCTTCTGAATGAAAGAGCCAATTAAAATTTTGACAAATATCTAGAATTGACTCCTGTTCTTCGGGATTCATATGAGATGTGTTGATTTGTGATTCTAAAAGATATATTCTGGTTTTGTCTGAAATGTTTATAAAATTATATTGTAGTTTTCAAGATAATCAAATTCTAGCTCTGAGCTATTGAAACTTTGGGATTCTCACTGGAATCTTTCGAACTCATAGTGCATATACCATTTTGTTGTTGAACAAGTATGTAAACCAGTTTAAATTTTTTTATTGAAGCAGATTTTTGATTGCGCGAAATTTGCACGAATTTTGATATGTGAATATTCTGTTGTCGACTGATATAGTGAGAAGTGAAGTTTCATAATTTATTTTTGCTTCGAATTCGGAACGGAATTCTTTCCCTAAGACACTTCGGGTTGAAAAATAAAACTCGTCAGGTACGTTATGAAAAATATGTGTAATACTTATGTCATTTGAAAATTTTATCTCGCTTTAACTTATACCAATAGAACTAACATATTCGCTTGTTATCCCTTTTATTTTAATAGTTTTGACGGTAAAAATTGAAATTTCGTCATCAACCTGTGAGAGTTTGAGAATGCTGATATCTGATTCAGTATCTAATAACAAATTGGTGGACCTTGTACACGATAGTTGTAATGGGAGATTTACGCAAGATGAGTTCGCACTTTCGCTTGTAGTAGTAAATATTTCTAAATTATTGTTTGTATTCATATGTTTCGATTAAATAAATTCGAAAATTCATTTCATACGAGTTATTGTAAAATTGCTCTTCTCCGAATGCACTGATATGATTTTTACTGGGAGAATGTTCTGCAATACACAATGATTCATTTACTTGGCGGATATTATATCTCGGGCTCGAGTCATACCGCCATTGTATGTGCTGGGCCCTTGTCGTTCCCCTGATGATAATTTGAACTATAACTTTGATTTTCGTTTCGAGTACTGAGAGTACTTGTGGAATTTTGATAATGAGAAATATTGGAATTTATTCTAGAATTATAAATTCGTTTTCGGCATTCATCTATTGATTGTCCGGGTTTTTTGCAATATTGGCACTCCAACCGGATATTATTGACATTCGCTTCCATGTTCATAGGGATTTGGGTAGTACGTGGATAGGAAGAAAATTTGGTGTTTGAATAGCATTGATCGAAATTGTGATTGTTCTTGTCGCATTTATAGCATTTCCATTTTTTTTTATCCCTATTTTTTTAATGAAAATTTGGTTGAAAGTTGTTTTTAGTTTTAAATGTCTTTCGTTCCTCACAAGCTGCCTCTACAGCATTTGCGTCGTTGAACCTACTACCCTTTATAACTAACTGAAATGGACGAATGCTTTTAATGCTGATTTATTATTTAAATTTTCCATAACTACTCTCGCGTTCTGTCCTTCGCTAGCTATACAAGCATCAATTAGGTCTATAGCTAGTTATTCTATTATATTTGCAAATGCTCGGACATCATCATTGTTATATTGCCGTGCGCTCGATAACTCTGTTTGAATCTGAGCAATTGTCCTTCTTTCAAGGTACTGATTCTGTAAGATTAACTTGAATACTGGCCAATTATCCGTTTCTCTGAACTTGATAACATTATAGGCTGGGCCAGATAATTTGGATTTAGGTATATGCATAAACATCACTTGTTATGCCCGCATGGTAGCAACTTTCCATACGATATCACAGCAGGATAAAAATTTGTGTAAGTTTTCCCGATTCCCATCAAATTCAGGAATCATTTCAAATGCAAAATCGTTGGTGAATGCCATATCTGCAATGTCGTTTGGTTGTTGATTTTCTTGACCAACTAATGTAATTTGATTATTAGGTATATCTACCATGAAAATATTAAAAAAAAGAAACAGTTAAATACAATTAAAATGTTACAAAAATATGTAGTTTTCCTTTCACCCAAATGATGACGATGAGATTGAATATCCGTGTGTGAATAATGAAAAATGGCTGCCCTGAGGCGAAGTTCAAGGGAGGATGCGCAACTTCCTCTTCAGTTCTGATCTCGCTCGATTGTTCCGTTGTGGTGGACTGCGTTTGTGGAGAAGAGTCTTTCCCTGATGTACAATAACTACTTCTTCACGTAGGTATTCCAACAGCAAAAAGGAATAACTTCAACGTGCGGCCATTCGTTGAACTTTGTTTTTCAACATCTTGAAAAATGTTGCTTTTTCGCTGGAATTTAACACCAAACACCTGACACCACTGTTGTAGTCAGGGTTGGACTTAAAGAAATAACACAAACAGGCGACTGATTCCACAAAAAAAAATTTAATACGTGTATTTACAACAAATTGCCGGTTGGCATAATTAACAGGAGTTATACTTAGTGCAGCATCAAATGTAATAATGATCTAAATTTATCGAGTAGTCAATACTTTTATAGCTGACGCTTCGAAGACGCATAATCGTCACCAGGAAGCTGTCGCGTGCTGGTGATTGACCAATAGGAAAACGACATGCAGAAATCGTATGTAGAACAATGGACTCGCGAATAGTAAAGCTTCAGCAATAAAATGAAGATTGTTATAATTAATATATTATAATTAATGTTGCAATACGACATCAGGAAAATGAAATGGAAAAATAATAATGTATGAATAAGAAGCACCTCGTAAAGGGTGTGGAGAATACTCCACAACAATTATCTCTCAGAAATAATATTGTGTATTGTTCTTGTGTATTTTGTTACATAATAATCTCAATTTGGTAGAATGAAAATTAATTCGTAGGTTTTCTACGATATTCTTTTCATGATACTTATAGTGAATACAATGTTATACACTACTCCCAAATAGTCTTAGCGAACTATTCAGCCAATCTATTATCAAAGTTGAGAAATGACTATCGCCCTCCACCTCAGAGTTATATTGGAATACCAAAATCAGATTTGAGCATTGGAATCAATATGTAGATTATGGAGAATAAAGTTGAATCTAGAAAATTGGATCCCATTGTAACCTATTCCCTTTTGATGTAGAAATATGAAATTTACTGATTGCACATTACTCAATTATAATAACATGGAAACTATTCAGTTGTTCCAAAAAAAAAACACCATATGGAAAGCTACCTATGGAAAATTCCAGAAATACCATAAGTTAACCCAGAGTTCACATAAAAACTAAAGCAATGATCCCAGATTTCAGTTTTTAAAGAATGGAACGAAGTCGATACCCAATCAAATGTTGTTCGTGATATATGGAACAACTTTTGAAAGGGTCAGTCATTTTTTACAGCAATACAAAATAATTTCAATGTAAATTGAGTCAAAATATTGTTTACATTTCAAAGACGATTTTTCTGATTATCGCACTATTTATTTCCAGAAAAAGCATTCCCAGGTTGAATATAAATCGAGTGACTTTTCGAAAGCAGGTATACAAATTCTAGATGAGACAATGGTCTCGAATTTGTAAGTTCTGATGTTCGTGATATTCTTTCAAATTTGGGGATTTGTCACCAGAGAACAGTGGCATACACCCGAAAAATGGAATGGAAGCGCAGAAAGAGAAATGTGAACCATTATCGAATATGTTGGGAGCTAAAAAATTGGGTTAGCAATTTTGGGCGGAAGCTGTACACACTGCTGTACACGTTATCAAACGTACAGAAAGTAGTTCAATGAAAATCCTGGAATTTGATTCAATTAAAACGTGAACCTGAAAACATTTCGAAAATTCGGTTCAGAAGTGTATGTACATGTTCCAAAAAATAACGTAAATGAGATAGTGACAGCATAAATAGCAGTTTATGTAACAAGTACGCAAAATGAGGCTTTTGCGGACGAATCGTAATATGGAGATGAGTCCGCAAAAGCCATTTTCGTATGTGTTGCATACAATGTTTTTTTGTATAAACTTTCTAAAGAATGTTTCATGTAGGAACTATGATTTTATTTGTGCTATCAATACGCAAATACATTTGTAGGCTGCAGCGGCAGGAGGTCGTGTAGAAAATCGAATCAGATTTTTTATTGCCGACGTGTCAACTAGTTCATTTGCGTTCGTTGTTATGTTCTCTAATAGGTGTTGTGAAGGTTATATAAAAATATATGGGAGGTATCTCTGACCGATTTTTTACGGAACACAAATTATGATATATTGTTGGTCAACAAAATGCAGCTGATATCCATTTGGATAGCATATTCTTCCGGATACAAGCAAGCTGGAGAAATTGTGTTTTCAGTCATTTTTTCCAAGGTCCAACTATACTTACTTATTATGGGGATGTAGATAGTTGAATATAATGAATTCGTAAGTGAATATGACAACCATTCAGAAAGATACTCCAAATTTGAAAGAAAATTGCAAATGTTTTCAGTATATAGCAAAATCCTGTTTTCCCCTAGTTTGACATTCGAATCGTGAATGCTAGATGTCGCCCACTTCTTGGTAATCTGGAATAGTAGGTAACATTTGGAATAAATGAAATATAACTTGTTATCATATCAATATATGTAGGTTAACAACTTTTTTCTGGAAAAAATCAAAATTCCCAGCTTTTCTGCGACAAAATGTTATCGGTTCACAGTTTTTATAGTATTTATAAACACCCGATAATATTCAGTTCGTAAAATGTTGCCATGACGATACTTTCCGGTCAAGTCCGTAGCCGTTTTGGGAAGCGTAAAAAAAAATATTTCTGTAGGTTATAGTGTTATGGTTGAAGGTTTGAAAATATATTTTTCCGATACCTCGCTCGAGATGTCGTTTCTTCTCTGGATGAAAAAACTGAAAACTCCTCTAAAAATTCTAATATTGAAGTTTATCATTTGAGTCAATTTCGAAATACATAGTAAGAACAGTTGATTCATCTACAGAAACCAGAACAACAAGATGTTCGAAATCACATATGTACTAATCCTGTCAACATAGAAGATTCGGAAGAAAATTGTGAAGATGAATATTTACGAGACGAACGAATTTTGATGAGAAAGGGTCGAATAAAACCACCAGAGTGACTGGGTGAATATAAATACAGTTTTCATGGAATGGTTGAGCTATTGTTTCACAGTGAAACTGTTGAAGGGCCTGAGAAGTCAAAATGAAAAGAAGTAATATGTGACGGAAGGGAACGTTTGGAAAAATGTGACACATGGACATTAGTGAATAGATCGGAAGCTAATAGTGAAAATGTGATGAGCTGCATATTCGAAATGAAGAATGATGGTGAATATAAAGCTAGATTAGTTACTCGAAGTTACGAGCCACGTTATTCCATGAATTGAAACAAAATTTTCAGTATTGTAGTGAATAATAACCCATTTCAAATAGCTTCAGCTCCAAAATTCGATACAAAAATGTTATATCAAAACTGCATTTCTCTGCGGTAAACTTGCTGAAGTGATGTATGTGTATCCTCCAGATGGATATAATGCAGGTAAAATGATCTGTTAACTCAACAAAGCTTCTTATGATTTGAAACAGGCACCACTCAGAGGGAATCAAAGTTTCACATCGTATTTGAAAAATGTGGGTCTCATACTGAGTAATTCTGAAGAACTCATATTTATATATATTGATGGTAATTTGTAGTGATGTTGACGGAATTTTCATTGTGAATGACACCAGTAAAGAAGAAGTTATTTTAGATCTACGAATATTCGAAATGAATGTATTCCTGAGTATAGATATTACAATATATCTCAATTTAAATATTCGAAGAAAATTCTAGAAAATTTTAATATGCACAATTCAAAACCAGTGACAACACCGGTACGAAATTATCTCAATGAAGAAAAGGAAAAAAAGTGCTAGATTACCCATTTCTGGAGGCAGTGGGAAACTTATCATATCTTTCTAATGAAACTCGACCTGATTTATGTTTCTCTGTTTGTTGGTTAGTATAGCAGATATTTGAATCATTGGAATGAAAATCATGTAATATTGTTAAATAGGATTTTCAGATACCTAATTGGGATCTTGGATGGGGAAATTCATTATAATAGAAATGGTAAACTCGAATTATGGGCTTATTGTGATTTTGATTCCGTTGGTGATACCGAGACTAGAAAAAGTACATCCGGTTTTGTGATCTTATTTTGTGGGGATCCGGAAAGCCGAGATTCTAGGAAAAACTCAGTTATGACACTTTCCAATACGTTAGTGGAATCTATTGCAGCAACAGATCGTGTTAAAAAATTGTTTAAGTTTAAAGCATTCGTTGGTGAAATTATTTTGTCAAGGGATACATGACAATCAAAGCTCTATCATATTGATCAAGGATGGTGATATGAACAGAAGAAGCAAACACATTGACGTCAAATTTCATTTCATACCTTGGAAATTTTTGATGGATCGATAAATAGATCAACAAATATATGATATCTTCTCAGAACCCTCGAGAAATGTGAATTTCGGTCAGCATAGAAATAATTATGTAGTTTTTATTTGTCTGATGTTGATATTCACCCTGCATTTGGTTATTAATAGATGAAAATCACACATATCAGGGAGTATTGAAATAAAACTTGATTCTGTGGATATCTCAGACAAAATAATTTATATCAAGTGGTTCTGATGAAAATATTGGAACAGGAGTTGTGGGGTGAAGAGTTGGATTATTATGATTGACGTTGTTGAGACAAAATGTCAATGAGGTGATAAAAAGTTATTTCATACTTTTGTAGCATGCTTTTGTACTCACTCTTCGAACTCAGTATCCTGGAAATAATTTTTATTTTTTAAATTCCATCGAAATCAAAAATCCTCAGCTATCGATTTCAAAATAAAAAAATTGTAGAAACAAAAAGTCAAGAATAATTTAGTTATAATAATAGTAACTTGTGGATTATTTCTTCAATCGGTATTTCACAAAAATGTTTAGTGAAATTATAGTGTAAAATTTTCCGGAATATTGAAAATAGTTCATTAACTCCAGTCTCCACAACCAATATATCGAGAGGTTGTGACAAAGAAAATAGTCCCGGTTTCTAATTTTGGTATCGAACAATAAAAAAAAATTGATTTTGGCAACAAGATCTCACGTCTTGACTTCCATCCTATGATCTGCCACTTGAACTATGCATTTGGATATCTAGTTTCTTTGCAGATATACCCGTTTCTAATATTTTTGGAAATGGAGTATGATTTCCATCAATCAAGGTGTTCCTCAGGGCTCAATCCTGGCACCTATCCTTTTTCTTCAATATATTGAAGATTGATTTGTTAGGAAATATGAACAGGATGTTCATAAAATCAGATGTGGAATAATCTGCGACTAAAAGATGAACTTTAGTCACTTGATTATCTTGATCGTTGGAAGTTTCCAACGATCAAGATAATCTCTTGTGGGGTATTCATGTTAAAAAGCGAAACATTATCGATTGAATATTGAATAGAAATATTTTTCTGCGAAATGAAAAATCCACGATGAAAATGAAGAAGAACAGAAAACAACTACTTTCCCGGCTGAAGCCATGCTGGACATTGAACTACATCTAGAAGATATTGAAAAAGAACCCTAACTCAAAAGAAAGAATCTGCAAATTTTCATTTTCACTCAGATGGTCTTAATAAGGAACTCATTTAGATGAATGGGGCAAAATGATTTATATCAAGTGGTTCCGATGAAAATAATAGAACAGGAGTTGTTGGGTGAAGAGTTGGATCATTATGATTGACGTTGTTGAGATGAATTGTCAATGAGATATTAAAAAGTGATTTCATACTTTTGTACCCGTTCTTCAAGAAATACTGTTTGTTCCATACAACACATCACTTTGAAATTCCATCAAATTAAAAATCTTCGTCGACCGAAACGTATTGAATACCTAGTGAATGCGATGCCTCTCTTTCATCAATGTTAGAAATGATTTCTGGTGAGTACTATCTTTTTTAAAACATTTTTCTCCGCCTCATTCATCTATATGAGTTCCTAATTGAGACTGGAATAGAAAATCAAATTATCATCTGAATGAAAATAAAAATGTTCACTTTCAGATTTTTTCTTTTGAGTTAGAGTCCTTTTTCAATATCTATCAGATGAAGTTCAATGCCCAGCGTGGCTTTAGCCGGGAAAGTGATTGTTTTCTGTCAGATATTCACAAACAATAACTTCATTTTCATCGTGTATTTTTCAATTCACAGAAAAATATTTCTATTCAATATTCAATTGGGAATGTTTTCCTTTTCAACATGAATACCTCACAAGACGTTATCTTGAACGATGGAAGATAGTGACAAAAGTTCATTTTTCAGTCGCAGATGATTCCACATCTGATCTTAGGAACATTCTGTTCATATTTTCTGACAAAACAAACTATCGTTCCCCATGACAGGTTTGAATGTCAAAAAACACTAATTTCAGAGTGTAACTCAAAAATAAACTATTCCATGATTTTCCATCTTTGCAAAGTGAGATTGCTCCTAGAAAATATGTTTTCCATTTTTTCCGGTCTTCCTGATGATCGTGGAAGCGTGAAATAGATTTTCGTGTACAAAAATGTATTGAAAATCTAGTGAATGCGATGCCTCTTGCATCAATGTTACGTATGATTTCTGGTGAGTACCCTTTTTTGGAAAACATTCTTCTTTGCCTCATTCATCTATATGAGTTCCTTACTAAGACTGGAATAGGAAATCATAACTATCTGAATGAAAAAGAAAATTTTCACTTTTAGAATTTTTCTTTTGAGTTAGGTTCCATTTTTAATATCTTCAGATGTAGTTCAATGTCCAGCGTGGCTTTGACCGGGAAAGTACTTGTTTTCTGTCATACATTGAGAAAAATTACTTCATTTTTATCGTGGATTTTTCAGTTCACAGAAAAATATTTCTATTCAATTGAGAATGTTCACCTTTTCAATATTAAAGATCTTTTGAGATACACCAATTATCCTGTACATTATTTCGCAGACAGGAAATTCACACCTGAATCTTCCATGGCATCCCAGGAAATTTGAACTCCAGGGAATTGGCATGTGGGAATTATGGACGGCGATCTGAAAAGAATTCTGAATTTTTGGATTATAACCAAGTGCTATATTACTCATTTCTAGTGGCATTGGGAAGTTTTTTATGTCTTTCTGAAAAAACTCTACCTGATTTATTTTTCTGTGTGCGTTATTACAGCAGTTATTTAACAAATTTGAATGGAAGTCATGGGATGTTGGTAAAACCGATATTTAGATATCTAATTGGGAGTTTGGATGAGGGAATCCATTATAATAGGAATAGTTAACTTGAAGCAGACGCTTACTGTGATTCTGATTCTGCTGGATATGCCGAGACTAGGAAAAGTACATTAGATTTTTGAATTGATGCAACCGATTCTTGATGAAAATCCATTTTAAAGTGAACAAAAGACCCCCACTTCACTAACCCAGTTTAGTGAAAATCATTTGATGAATTTTACTAAACCCAGTTTAGTGAAAATCATTTAATGAAGTGAGTTTCTTTTGTTTTTTTGAAGTACATCAGGTTTCGTGATATTATTTTGTGGGGGTCCGAAAAGCTGGGCTTCTAGGAAATAGTCAATTGTTGCATTTTTAAATACGGAATTGAAATATATTGCGGCAACAGATTGTGTTGAGGAAATGCTTTATTTGAAATCATTCGTTGATGAAAGTATTTGCTTTATTCATACCTATACACCAAATCATTTTTCACGAATGGAAAAATTTTAATTAAGAGTTTTGCCTAACAGAAGAAAATATTGAATTGAAAGATACTCCACTATATACTCTAGACGGACGTTTCTAAAACTATATCCGTTCTCGTTTTAATTTTTTTTTGAATATTATTGAAAATTTCTCAGTTCCCGTTGTATTTTCCGCAATGTGTTTCGAACGCTATCTTTCTTGACCATTGTTAAAAAAATATTTTTGGAAACTGGAACGGATACAGTTACCAGATCGTATATAGGGAAGTATCTTCCAATTATCATTTTTTTCCGATAGGCAAAACTAAGAATACGACAAATGACTGTCTAATTTGATATTTTTTCCATTTGTGAAAAATAATTTGGTGTACACAGTAACTCATCGGGGCAAAGTAATATCTTGCCCTTCTTCACTTGTATGGATTCCCTGATCCAATTCATTTTGTTTTCAGATTGTGGAAGGTTATAATCCCAAAAAGTGTCAAGAATGAGAAATAAGCTTCAAACAATATTGGTGAAGTTGTGCGACAATCCCTGTTCTACCTTGAGCAGTTTCTGACAGCCAGTCAGAGCATCCTCCTATTTTTGAACTCTGAACTTATCTAACGTTACTTTATCGAAATTCATTTATTCGACGGATGATTCAAAATTTCGATTCCACTGTCTGAGTCTTCCCTAACGACTATAACCTCCTAATAGTGAAAAATAAATCAAATAAATATCTCTTTTTTCCAACCACTTCCAAATCTAATCTTCTCTATTCCCTTCCCAATATATATTTCCTATTTCGCCAATTCATGAACATTTTGTGTTATATCGTGTATTCATTTCCTTTCTTAGCCCGCCCATATGATGTGGCTCATCGCTCATCACAAACATTACAGTGCATTCGTGGAGCCAAAACTCCAAAAACAAAAAGAAAACATCATGTATTTTATACATTTTTCATGAATTTCCTGAAGTGGAATTAATCCAGTTATGCTTTCTCTCGTGGACTCGATATCGGCAAATATTCAATTCCGAGCAAGCAGAGCAGTATATTGTTCTCCGATCATGGCTGAGAGAAGACCCAGCTGTTCAGCCTGCCACATTAATGCATAATACGATTTGAATGCACTGTTCAATGCCGTTGTTCACCAAACCGTTTCTTTTTAACATAATTCTCTCATATAATTTATGGCGATGTTATACTAGAATCGACACGGGGAAATTTATTGTGCGGTATATTTTCAATTTTCAATTTTGTTCAACACCGCGTGCGGTCCCGTTGCGTTGGTATAGAGGGATTGATTTGGTACGATTGGAATGTGGTAATAATAAATTGCGTTTGGATAGAAACTGATGAATTATTTTGAGTAATAAATCGGGATGGTCTAATGCAATTCAAAATGGAAATAATTTGATATGTATGTTATCTCAAAATTAAAGCGAAAATGCGAAATTTTGTGGACTCTCATTTAAAAAAAATATGCAAAAAGTTAGTTATGCAAATAATTAACATGCGTCACAAGAAATATTTTTTTCTATAATTAACCCGTGGAACCTTCATCCTCATGCCTGAGAAACTTGATATATGTCTGGTGTTGATTTTGGAATCGTTTTCCAATTGCCACTGAAGATCAGCTGAAATACATATTACTAGCGTGGGGTATCCAAAATAAAATTTATAGAGATTACTGGAACGATATCAGATTCGCAAAAAATCTTGTTATATTTGGAGATAGTCTAGAAGGTTAACAAATACTCACAACATGCATTCCCAAGTAGCATTTTAAGTGGACAGAACGTAGCAGCCACGATTCTGGAAAACTTTGAAGTGTTTGGCCACAACCACTGTCACGTAGTATACACGGTTCTATCACGCGGCTGCTACCAAAATGGGGCACACTTTTTTGGTGGCTGCTACGTTCCGATCTACATTCCTGGATCTCAGATAGCCACATTCCAACCACGTTGTGGTCACCTGGCAAAAACGTGGATATGTAGTGGCCGACACTAGACACGTTAAACAACTGACTGCGTTTGTGTAAATAGTATGTAGCTCGATCTCTGTTCAGCAACATATTTTTGTGATAAATGTTCCTCACTCTTCCATTTTGCCTGATTCATTTCTAACACTCGATCAACTTTAAAAATATATAGCATATAAACATACAAACGCTCAAGTGAGTATATTGAATTTGGATACTTCTGATCGGGATAAAATTAGAACGATTGAAAGTTTTTTGTGAAATATGGGTGTTGTAGCTTGATTGTGAGCACAGGTCATCTGAATACACTTCATTTAAGGAAAACATTATGAAATTTGGAAATAACTCGCCTCTGAAATTATGTGCTTGAAGCCCTCAAACATTGTTTCATCAATCTTGGTTAGTTGAAACAAATATTTACGTAACAAATTACTACGTTTGATGCAGTGCTGATGACAAATAAATATTCATTGAATATTTCGATTATTTCTCTAATAATGGCGACCGAGCATATTCCTGTAAATATGGCGGCGTTTGGAGATATAACTTTAAAGTGGCAGAAAGTGTAAATATCCCACTCTAAAGCTTCTCCCATCATGAAGTGCCCAGTGGAACTAAATTATTAACTTTTCCACCACTGGAAAGTGGCACTCACGTCGCAGGCCCATGACTCACCACTTCAAAGTTATAACCTAAAAATTACGATAGGCATTTTTTTTTTTTTTTTATATGTTCTGGTTCCCACGAAAAGGGATATCCTGTAATGTTCAGAGAACATCGTGGGAACCAAGGGAAAGAAGGTAGGAGTTGGTGTTCTTCTTAAATTTCTGGAGGTTGTATGCCTCGGGGAACACCTCCCTAGGCAATGAGTTCCAAAGCCTCGCAGTTCGTTGGAAGAATGAGTCTTTGGAAAGTGATGTTCTGCAGGTCTCCAAAGTGACCACGAAGGGGTGTGATGACTGAACTTGACGGGTTAGTCTCGAAGAGACTGCCAAAGCAGGAACGATTGTTGATATTTCAGAAGAGCATCGCCCATGAAAATATCTATAAAATAGAGACAAATCGCCAACTTTTCTACGGTGTTCCAGACAAGTGAGCGAGTTTGTAAGCGAGGCATCACCGACGAGACGAATTGCCCTTTTTTGGACAGAATCCAATAGCTTCAGGATATGTTTAGGTGCCGCACTCCAAATATGGGAACAGTATTCCAGGACAGGTCGGATCTGTGCCTTATAGATCATAAGCAGCTGACTGGAGGTGAAATAGCTCTTGGCACGAAACAAAACCAAGTTTTGGGATGCACTTTGGCAATGGACCTCACGTGATTTTCCCAGGAAAGGTTATTGCTGATAGTAATACCAAGCATCGATATGGATGACTTCAGTGGTATGGTTACTCCTGACAAAGTTATGTTAGGCACAGTGAGATCGGCTTTTCTAGAGAAAAGACATGCTTGTGTTTTGTTTGCATTGAATTCTACCAAGTTATTGGATCCCCATTCGAGAATTGTTGCTAAGTCCATATTTACATTGTTAACATTTCTTCCTCGTTCATTTCTGGTTTCACGGGCTGATATAGGGGCCCTGGAAGAGAAAGCGGTATGGAGGGTACTATCATCGGCAAAGCTGTGTACGGGACATGAAGTTGCTTTCAATAGGTCGTTGATGTGGAGTAAAATAGTGTTGGTGCTAGAATGGATCCTTGCGGAACACCAGCATTTATGAGTAGAGTGTCAGATGAAACTCCATCGACCACTACATGGAGAGACCTGTTTGAGAGAAACTAGCAAGCAGAGAACACAGCTGAGGAGGCAAGCCATAAGATGGAAGCTTGGCGAGGAGTCCCTGGTGCCAAACTCGATCGAACGCCTTGGAGATATCTAATGCCACAGCTAAAGTTTCTCCATACTTTTCAATAGATAGCTGCCATATATGTGAGACGTATGCGAGCAGGTCACCAGTTGATCTCTGATGGCGGAAGCCATATTGCCTATCATTGATAATTCCTGAGTCTTCCAGATATTTCATGAGCTCGATGTTGATGGCTTTTCCATGACCTTCGAAATAATAGATAGCAGTGCGATAGGTCTGTAGTTGCTAGGTAGGGTCTTTTGCCCTTTTTAGGGACTGGCTGTACTCTTGCAATTTTCCAATTGGACGGAAATACTCCCAAATTGTAAGAGTGGTTGAACAACTTGCAAAGAACAGGTGTTAGTTCGGGGGCACATTTCTTGAGAACAATCGGCGGGATTCCGTCAGATCCACAGGCTTTGTTGGTGTTGAGACCCAGCAAAATCTTTCTGATAGTACGTTGGCGAAAGGTGATCTCGGGCATGTGACTGTCAATAGGTGTAATGTTCGGGGGTTGTTTTCCCAAAGAATCCAGAGTGGAATTTCCAGCAAATAGGTGCGCAAAGATATTGGCTTTTTCCTGGGCAGTCGTTGCTAGTGTTCCATCTTCTTTGGTTAGGGGAGGAAAAGAGCTGGAAGTGAAGTTTCTTCCCACAGCTTTGGCGAAAGACCAAAATGAACGGGATCCGTTGGGACATTCAACAAGTTTTGATCTTATTTTGGCATTATGAGCATCTTTTGAACATTCTATTGTCTCTTTGCATATGCCTCTAGCCTCAACGTATGCTGCTCTGGTCTCAGGTCCCGGATTTTTTTGCCATCGATGGTATGCTGTCTGTTTGGAAGCCACAGCTCTAGAGCAGTTTCTGTTAAACCAGGTCTTATCGGATGATGTTCTTCTTTCGGTATTCGGTATGTAAGTTTGCATCCCCAACATGATGATTTCAGAAATTGTCTCAGCACATCGTGTTGGATCTACTGAAGAGAAACAAACTCTCTTCCATGGAAACGCTGAGAAAAACATACGAAGACCTTCCCAGTCGGCCGAATTGTAATGCCACATGAGACGGGGTGGTATTGTGCTGCTCGATGTAAATGGAAAGAGCATGTTGTGGAGATGAGGGTGTGATCAGAGTTTCCAAGTGGGGCACAAACTTCTATTCTATACGGGTCAGGATTGGTGGTGAGGAAAAGATCTAGTGTATTGGCAGACTGGTTGTTGACATCAGGGATGCGGGTTGGTAGCTCGACCAGTTGTTCTAGACCATGAGTGATGGCGAAGGCCTCAGCTTGACGACCTGCATCATCTGTTTTGTTAGAGAATTTGAGCCAGGCAGCATTATGTACATTAAAGTCCCCCATGATTATGGTTTCAGCTGTTGGATGGTTTTCCTGAATGTAGTCCAGTTTGAGTGATAAAAACTCAAAGAGGTTGTTATATGAAGGTTCATTAGGTGATAGGTAAAGGCAGCAGAGGAACTTAGTCACTTTGGTATCAGATAGCTTAAACCACATCACATCAAAGTCTTTCGGTTCCAAACTCTCTTCACGCTGGCATGAAAGGTTAGCCTTAGCGTAAAGGCAGACTCCACCTTTGAACCTGAATCGAGAATGGAGTTCGTAACCAGGACAAAGCATATGGACCTTGTTGGTGGACGAGTTTACTTGTGTTTCTGTTAGAGCCAGAATATCCGGTTTTTTCGTCTGTAGGTGATGGTGGACGTCATTGATGTTCTTGTTGAGTCCACGGATGTTGCAAAAATTAATCTTCAATGTTGAGTCCCCTCGAGTACCTCTCGCCCGGAAATCCGAATGGAGAGGTATTTTACTTCCGGAGTGTTTTACTCTAGGAGACTTCATCATTATTACTATTAGCTGAAAATAAAGGAGGAATTGGGGAAAAGGAAAGAGGGAGACCGGAAAGTATCGACCGAACACTGAAACATGGAATGATCCATTTCACAGCACACAAAGTCGATATGGTGGTATTTCACCGGGCGATGAGACCATCTTCCACCTACGGTTATCCTTTTAGTCGCCTCTTACGACAGACAGGATTTACCCTGGGGCTAATCTGAAGCCGACCCCATACAGCCAAAACATGTTCATTAATTGTTAAAAAAGGACATGTAGGAAGTATAGTGGATTTATCCAGCTCCAATTATCAATTAACAAGTAATGAAAATGATGGCATTCATGCAAACAGAAATAACAATTGAAGTATAAATATTAAGCAGGAGCACAGGTCAGAGATCCGATCTATTTGAATTAACCTTTTTTTACAAAATCAAGAAAAAAATTCTATTGAAAACACATAACCCATTTTATTTCGAATGAATATCATTTACGTTTCACGTAATAGGTAAAACGAACTTTTTGTAAGCCACAATAAAATGATTTCAGAAAAGTTAGGTTAGTTTTCGTCATCGCACGGACCAATCCACGGTCACTTCAAAATCAAGGGAAATTGTCTATTGAAAACGCATAACCCATTTCATATTGAATAGAATCATTCATGTTTCACGTAACAGGTTAAACAAACTTTTTGTAAGCCACAATAAAATAATTTGAGAAAATTTGGGTTAGCATTCGTCATCGCGCAGAATGGTGAATTTTGAAGGTTTTTGTAATCACTTATAGATAGCAAGAACGTGGCAACCATCACCAAATATCATAATCGAGTGCCTGCCACATTGAAGGTTTTATGGAAGTTACCAAAACGTCACCGAAACTATCATACTCTCTTGAAAGTGACTATGACTTCTAAGTGATATTTAAGTGGTACAGGATGGTAACCGCAACGGTTATTTTCCACTTCCAAGTTTGAAAACCTTCGAAATGATTTGCTCAGTGGCCATAATGTTCCAAACACCTCAAATGACACTTATAAGTTATAGAACTGTGGAGTGGCTACCATAGATGGGAATAACGTGACTACAACCATACACATATAAAATTTCAGTTATTATTACTGTATAGTGGTAGATTAAGTGGTAATCACGTGATAACCACCGACTCGAAGTTGCAGTATCAGTTTCCGTCACCATAATGCTGCTTGGGATTACAAGTAAGTCCAATCCATGGCTGAGATCTCAAGATCAAGAAAAGCAAATATGTAGTTGTCAGTCAGTCCCCAGATACCAAACAGTGAATTTATTGTCAATGAATAACCTTTAGGATGAAGTTTCCCATTACACTTACTTTGGTAGTGAAATGAATTCCTTTATTGATTAAAATTCTCACAGAGAAGGCCAGAGCTCAGTTTAATGAAATAATTGATATCTTCGAAGGTATGGCCTTAGCTATAAGAATTAAAATTTGTTTACTCCGACACTATGTGCTCTCAATTCTTCCTAATGTAGTTGAATAATGTAGGCATTCATAAAGAAATTCGGGGCATTCAAAATGTGGTGTTATTGACGAATTCTACTGGTTTGACCAAGGATTGGAAAGAGTGCGACATTCTAGTAACCGTTAAATGCCCAAAAATTGGAATGATTTTGTCATATTATGAGAAATAACCAACGTTACAGAAAATTCATGGGTAAAATTAAATCCAGAAAAAAAGAATAATTTGATAAAATGATTTTTTTCAGGATAACAGTGAATAAATTTAGAATCTGTATGCTGATCGTATAGAAGTTGCAGGAAGTTACTGAGGGGATCTGCGACTCCGCAATGTGAATACAGAAAAGAGGCACCAGTAATTATCGACGAGTGCTTAATGTCCGCAAACTCGCACATTGCCAGTAATCACCCAGGACGTCGCAATGTGTATGTTACAAGGGTTTCACAGACAGCCACATAGCGATTTCGCAAAGCAGATGTTTTTTGCACCTTCCATGGGAGTTGAATTAATGTATAAATTTGTGATTTCTAAGTTAATATTTCAAACGCAATTCTTCAATATTTGCCAATATATACAATGTGACCCATTTGAAATGGAACCACCCCTGTAAAATACGCATTCTTCGATCAATCTTAAATATTTTTTTAAATAATTTCAAGCATTGAAAACTGTTATTTGACACAAATTTTCATAACTTTAGTTTCATTTCCAAGGCACTCTATGGTTTTTTTCTTTGTCAAAAACGGCAAAAGTTTATTAGGCAATTTTTGTTTTCGAATTTGACTACACCACTAGATTTGTAGTCGGTATAAATAACAACCATCAAAATTTCATAAAAAAATATTGGTTAACAACGAAGTTGCAACAACTTAAATTTTGGAAACAAAGTATTTGATTATAACTTTGATTCAGATTATAGACATATTAAAAATCTGGCAACTCTGCCGATACAAAGTAGATCACCATTGAACTTATTCAGTGAGAATCCGAAGTCAATAGCTCATTCCGTTCTACAGTTATAAGTCCTGAAAGTATGGTAATGTGAGCGATTTGAGGTTGAAGCGATATTGTAATTAAAATCTTACTACGCCACTGGATTTGTGACTAAATTACACCTCAACAAATAAGAAATAGTGTCAAAAATATTCGGAGGGTACGATAAATGTGTTGAACTGACTAGAGGTTTGGTAGAAGCCTCAAAAATTCAAATATTTAATTTTACAGTAATGTTTATTTTAGTTTAAGTTTCTGCTTAATGACGTTTTATTGTTGAATAAATACTTTAAAACGTGTTTCTGTTCAATTCGTTTTTATCGGCTATGGAAGAATGTAGTACTGTATAACTTAAAAATGAATTTCAAATTTTCTGTTCTTTTCGAATACACTTATAACCTACACTTAAATAAATGATTTTAAGGGAATATAATCTACAAATCCAGTGGCCCAGTCAGATTTTTATTACAAAATCGCTTCCACCACAAATCGCTAACATTACCATACTCATAACTGTAGAACGGAATGAGCTATTGACTTCGGTTTTTCACTGTACAAGTTCAATGGTGTTCTACTTGGTATCGACGGTGTTGCCAGATTTCAAATATGTCTATAATCTAAATAAAAATTATAATCAAATACTTTATTCCCAAAATTGAAGTTGTTGTAACTTCGTTGTTAACCAATATATTCTCATGAAATTTCGATGGTTTTTATTTATATCGACAACGAATCCAGTGGTGTAGTCAAACTTGAAAACAAAAATCGCCTAATAAACTTTTGCCGTTTTTGACAAAGAAAAAAAAACATAGTGTGCCTTGGAAATAAAACTGAAGTCATGAAAATTTGTGTCAAGATACAGTTTCGAAGCTTTTTGAGATTGATTGAAAAATGCGTATTCTACAGGGGTGGTTCCATTTTGAATGGGTCACACTGTATATATATATATATATAGAGTTTGATTATAAAATAATTCTTTTATTCTAGTATTTATTTTTTGATTTTATTTTATAATTTTATTGGGGTAATTAAAAAATCTAGTTGACTTTTCTGTATCCTAACATTAATTTATGAATCATTGATCCAATTATTTTGATTATCAGATACAATTACCTTAGGGATAACAGCGTATTTTTTTTAAGAAAGTTCAAATCGAAAAAGAAGTTAGCGATTTTGATGTTGGATTAAAATTAATTTTTGGTGTAGAAGATAAAAAAATAGGTTTGGTCGACCTTTGAAATTTTACATGATGTGAGTTCAAACCGGTGTGAGCGGGTTGGTTTCTATCTTTAAGTAGGACCAAATATTAAATACATAATTTATTTTATTGAATATTAATATTATTTTGGCAGATTAGTGCAATAGATTTATAATCTTCATATGTAATTTATTTCTACAAATAATACTTGATACTAAAAGATTTAATTTAAGAATTTGTAGTAAGTGTAATTTTATTTATTGTGTTGTAGTTGGGATTGCCTTTTTTATCTTTACTTGAACGTAAGGTTCTAGGATATATTCAGATTCGTAAAGGTCCCAATAAGGTGGGTTTTTAGGTTTAATTCACCCTTCTTCTGATATTGTTGAATTATTTACTAAAGAACAAACTTATACTTTAATATCTAATTTCAATTTGTATTATTAATCTCCTGTAGTTAATTTATTTTAAGCATTATTTTTATGGGTTTGTGTTTTTTTTTTAATTTAAGATTTCATTTATCTTCATTATATTTTTTTTAGGTTTTTTAAATTATCTTGATTTTTTTTATTTTAATAGTTAGGTTAGCTTCAATTTTATTTTTTTATTTATAATTTTAAGTTTAAGATTAATTGATTTTATAAAGTTCCAAGAATATATTTGATTTTTATTTATTATATTTCCTTTATGTTTAATGTGGTTAGTGTCAAGATTAGCAGAAACTAATCGTACTCCCTTTGATTCTGCTGAGGAGGAATCGGAATTAGATTCTGGATATAATGTAGAATATAGAAGAGTGGGGTTTGCAATAATTTTTTTAGCCGAATACGGGAATATTCTATTCATGAGGTTATTGTGTTGTTTTTTATTTTTGGCTAGAAATTTATTATCTTATGTATTTTTTTAAGGTAGGGTTAGTAGTTTTTTTTTTACTTTGAGTTCGGGGTACTTTACCTAGATTTTGGTATGATGAATTAATATTTAAGTTATTTAATATTTTATTTTGGTTTAAAATTGAGTATTATCATTTATTTTATTCAGTTGATCAAATTTAGTACAAGTTAATAAAAAATTGTAATCCCTGTTTCATATTTTCGAAATATATGCTTATTGAAGTTCATTAACTGATTAAAAATAATAGAATCTCAAATTTTTGCTGTTATAGCAATAATAATCTAGTATAAGAAATATGTAACAGTTAAAATTTTACCTGTTGAAATATATGGGTCTTCTACTGGACGTGCCCCAATTCAAGTTAGAAGTAACATTATAGTTGAAAAATTTCAAAATAAACATTTATTAATTTGATAAAATTATATTCTTAAGTATTTATTATCATTAATAAATTGTACTAAATATAAAATAGCAATGAAAAATAATAATGCCAATACTCCCCAAGTTTATTTGGAATAGACCGTTAAATTGCATGAGCAAATAAAAAATATCCTTCTGGTTGAATATGAATTGGAGTCACTCAAGGTTTAGCAGGAATAAAATTATCAATGTCCCCAATAAATATGGATAGGATAATGTTAAGAGAACTAAAATAAATCGTATAATAAATATCCCTACTAAATCTTTTAATGTAAAATGAGGATGAAAGGGTATTTTATCAATATTACTTTGGGTCCCTAAAGGGTTTCCTGATCCAGTTTGATGTAAATATAATGAATGAATTAATACTATTGCTGCAACAATAAGAGGTAAAATAAAGTGAAAAGTGAAAAATCGAGATAAAATTGCATTATCTACTGCATTACTGCAAATCCCCCCCAAATTCATTAAACAGTTATAGTTCCTAAATAAGGGATTGCAGATACTAAATTTGTAATTACTGTAGCACCTCAAATTGATATTTGTCCTCAGTAGAGTACATATCCTAAAAATGCTGTTCCTATAACTAAAAAGAAAATAGTTACACCAATTATTCATGTTTCTAATATGTTGTAAGATCTATAATACAACCCTTGTCCAATATGAGTATACAAGCAAATAAATGAAAAATATGCTCCATTGGCATGTAATGTTCGGATAAATCAACCGTAATTTACATCCCGGCAAATATATGATACTCTGTTGGACGCCAATTCAATATTAGGACAATAATGTTTTGCTAGAAATAGGCCTGTTGAAATTTGAATAATTAAACATAATTCTTAAAATGATCCAAAATTTCATATGGTACTAATATTTGAAGGGGTAGATCAATTAATGAATATTAAATTTTTTAAATAGTGGGCTAGTTTTTCGAATGGATATTTTCATTAACATTTTTGACGTAAAGGCCCATAATTTTTATTTATTTTTATTTTTTTATTCTAGGCATAATACATCCAACAGGCTTAAGCCCAATTACAGGAGTATATAATAATAATTATAACAATTTGAAGTGAATAGTAAATCAGGAGTACATGATAATCAATGGTAACAAATAATAACATAATCATAACAAAAAGATGCCTAGCTATAGGTCATTCAAGAGAGTGAAGGTTAGATTAAATAGAAAAGGTGATAACTTAGAATAAAGTACAGATGCACGAAGGAGATACAAGTAAAAAATTCAAAGTGTATGTATGGCGAAGCTAATTTGGAATTAGTCTATATAGTTGCTTTCTAAATTCATTCAAGTTAGAAAAGAAGATGTCTACAGAGGGTACATTGTTGAGGCTTCTTAATGAATATTAATAATTTTTACTACTATCATTAATGTAATAAATCAATATGAAATTATTATAAATATAATAAAATTGTTAGGAAAATTAATGTATTTATTTATTGATAAATAATTATTTTTTAAATGTTCTCTTATTTATAGAATCTAATATTCTATGAATAAAATATTTATTTGTTTTTTCCTCTGAGCGAAAACATTTTGTATTGATATTAATAAGGTTACAATTCATAGTTTTAGCTTTATATTCAAATATTTTTAAATATTTAAATAATATAAGTTATGAATATTTTTTTTCTATAATTTTTTTAACAATAAGAGTTTGTGAAGGGGTTTTAGGGTTAGCTGTAATAATTTTGATAATTCGAACTTTTGGTTATGATTATATTATTACATTTTCAACATTATGATGAAATTTATTTTTATGTTATTATTCATGATCCCTTTATGTTTTTTGCATTATTTTTTATTATTACAATATATTTTTTTTATATTTACTATTATATTCATAATAAAATTTAGGTTTAATTATATATTTATTATTACTAGTTATTATATATTAGGTATAGATTCATTATCCGTTATGCGAATTCAATTATATTTTGAGTTGGTAGTTTGATAATCATAGCAAATGAAAAGTTATTTGAATCTAATTACTATCATAATTTATTTATGTTAGTAATGGTTTTTTACTTTTAAGATTATATTTAACACTTTCTTCTTTAAATTCATTCAGTTTTTATTTATTTTTTGAAATTAGATAAACTCCTACATTAACTATAATTATTGGTTTTGGATACCAAAGCGAGTTGAGGCTGGCATTTATTCATTATTTTATACCTTATTAATATCTTTACCTATGGTAATCTCAATTTTTTCATTTATATAAGAAATTTAATAGCTTATCTTTTTATGCTTTTACGTATATAAGAGGTAATTTATTTATATATTTGTGTATGAATATAGAATTTTTTGTAAAGGTACGCTTTTTGTACATTTATGATTGCCTAAGGCTCATGTTGAGGCCCCAATTGCCGGTTCTATAATTTTAGCTGGTATTATATTAAAATTAGGAGGGTATGGATTATTGCGTTTTATAATTCTATTTACTGATATTAGATCTTATATTGATATTGTGATTTCTAATATTTCATTAATTGGTATTTTCATTTCTTTGATTTGTATTCGTCAGAGAGATATAAAATCTGTAATTGCTTATTCTTCAGTTTCTCATCTAGGCTTAGTTTCAGCCGAAATTATAAGGCTAAACCTTTGGGGGTTCTGAGGGGCATTAACTATAATATGAGCTCATGGTTTATGTTCTTCTGGTTCATTTTGCTCAGCATATATTTCTTGTGAGCGATTACATAGTCATAGTTTATATCTAAATGAGGGTTTATTAAATTTGATACCTACAATAGCATTATGATGATTTTTATTATGTTCTTCCAATATAGCAGCTCCTCACTCAATAAATCTTTTTGGGGAAATTCTTTTAATTAATAGATTAATTAGGTTTAATTGAATGAGGATAGTTTTTTTATCTTTATTATCTTTTTTTAGAGCTGTTTATTCTTTATTTTTAGATTCTTATGTTCAACATGGGAAATACTATCCTGGTAATAATTCTTTTCACCAGGGAATTCAACGGTAATTTTTATTATTATTTTCACATTTATTTCCTTCAAATTCATTTATTTCAAACTGTGAATATTTTTCTTTATGAATTTATCAAAATAGTTTATTTAAAATATTGATTTGTGGCATCAAAGAAATAAAATTTCATTTGAGATAATTATAACAATTTGTAGAAAAAAAAATAGTTTAATATTATGTATATATTGTATAAGGTCTTCTAGTTCTTCAATATTCTTGACGATATTATTCTATAATTTCAGTATTCAATTTAATTTCTTTAAATTCAAGAAATTTTGTTATAGTAATTTTATCAGACCGACTATCTTTATTGTTCATTGGATCTGTTTTTTTTTTATTTCTTCTATAGTTAATAGGGAGATATATCGGGAGATTTATTTATCAATCGATTTATTAGATTAGTATTTATATTCGTTTTATCTAAAATATTTTTAATTATTAGTCCAAATTTAATTTCAATTTTATTAGGGTGAGATGGATTGGGGTTAGTTTCTTATTGTTGAGTAATTTATAACCAGAATGTGAAATCTTATAATGCTGGTATATTAACGGCTCTAACTAACCGAATTGGTGATTTATTTGTTGAGAATATAAACAGGATGTTCATAGAATCATCTTTCTATCAATATTCAATTGAGAATGTTTCCCTTTTCAACACGAATTGGTGATGTTGTTTTATCAATAGCAATTGCTTGGATATTGAATTTTGATAGATGACATTTTATTATTTATTTAGAAATAATAAAGGATGATTCAATTATAGAAATAAATAATTATTTAGTTGTTTCAGCTGCAATAACAAAAAGTGCTCAAATTCCTTTTTCTTCCTGACTTCCTGCTGGTATAGCAGCTCCTACCCCTGTTTCATCTTTAGTTCATTTTTCTTCTTCAGTTACAGCTGGGGTTTATTTATCAATTCGTTTCAATTATTCTTTTTCTGAAATCTTAATATTTTTTTTATTATTTATTTCTAGTATAACAATATTTATATCGGGATTAGGGGCTAATTTTGAATATAATTGAAAAAAAAATTATTGCATTATCAACATTGAGTCAACTAGGATTAATAATAAGAAATTTAGCTATAGGCTTATATAAATTGGCCTTTCTTCGTTTATCAACTCATGCTTCATTTAAGGCATTGCTATTTATATGTGCCGGGAATAGTATTCCTACTTTGAATAATTGCCAAAATATTCTATTTATGGGAGGTTTAATTAAACATGCCTTTGACTTGTACTTTTTTTAATATTTGTGATTTTTCATTGTGTGGTTTACCCTTTTTATCAGGGTTTTATTCAAAAGATTTAATTGTAGAAGTTATATCAATAAATTATTCAAATATATTAATTTATTTAACTTTGTATATCTCAATCGGGTTAACAGTTTGTTATAGATTTCGTTCAACTTATTATTCTTCAACGGGTACTTTTAATTTTTTATCTTTAAATACTTCAACAGAACAAAGATATTCAAACTTATTTTTTTTTTGAATTTTCAGAGGGAGGATGTTAATATGGTTACTTTTTCCGAAACCTGTTTTCATTTGATTACCGCTAGTTATGAAATTAATGACTTTATTTATAATTGAAATTGGGATTTGATTGGGGTATGAAATAGCAAATTTTTTTTAATAATTAAAAAGAACTAAGGATTTGAATTCAGTTTCTGTTTCTGCTTTAATATGAAATATACCAATATTAAGAATTGATTTTCATCTCTTATTTTCAAAAAAAGTTTATATCAATGTTTTGTAACAGTTAATCCAGAAATTAAAAGAATTAAAGTATTTAGAAGGATTTAAAGTTTGGAATCCTTTAGGGGGTCATATTATTCCAATTTCAATCCTAGGGGCTAATGAATCATGGGAAAATCTTCATAAAAGGAAATAAAAGAATACTTCTGAAGTAATAAATACAATTATTTCTCATCGTAATCCTAGAATTACTTTCATTGTATGTAATCCTTGATATGTTCTTTCTCGGACAATATCTCGTCATCATTGATATATAATAAGTATAACAGTAAATAATCCTAATAATGATGAATTATGGTTGTATAAATGAAACCAATTGATTAATCCTATTATTGTAATTATTGCTCTGAATGACCTAAGAATTGGTCATGGTCTAACATCTACTAGATGAAAGGGGTTATTTTTATGCCTTGACATTAGTTTACATCTCTAGAATATAAAGTACTTGAAATTGCAAATTCCTGAACATTGGCCATGAAATAATCCTGAAGGATTATTACAAAATCCAATTTGATTTATTCGGCCTAATGTTGTCAAACCATAATATATATTAAACTCCCAAATAAGCAGGGACGAACCAAAGTTACCCCAATATTTTGGTTAGCTGTAACGGATCTCGAAAAAAATGCCTCGAAAAAAATAATGTAACATCGTTATACATTAATTTTTATATATCATAACTTGACTATAACTATAATATATAAATATTTCACGTTCAAGTGTTCATCACTATAATGAATGTCTTATCGAGGTTGTATTCTTTCTATTTTTAAGGTCATAGCGTTCATCTTTGGCGAGCCTGGGCATCGCCTACATCAACAATCTGCTGAACAGACTCCAGACAGACCACATCTTGAGCAGAACATCTTCCGTAGTTTACGGCAAGCGCTGCGGTGGTGGCCTGGATAACCACACCTCCAACGGAGATTTTTGGCTACGGGTAGATACAGGGGCAAGTCATCCTTGACTTCAGTTCTGTTCGGTTGACCCAGCATAGGGAGTAGTACTCGGTGGGCACTCGCGTGCATTAGAGCGACTGGAAGGTGATTGGCGAAAGCAGGTCGCAACATGTCCAGCTTTACGTTATGGAGGGGATCCTGCTGGATTCCATCGTCCTGGAGGGTCGGTTTCCTGCAGTGGAATATTCATTGTGCTCGCACGGATCCGCGACCATCTGGGTACCATAATCTTGGTGACCAATGGTTCCACGCTTCGGAAGGCTGGTTCGTCAGTATCCTCCTCATAATCGGATGACCACGGAAACCTGTCTAACTGCAGCACGGGTTCCATCATCTCAGGAAATCAGAAAAGATCAGTAATATATAAATTGAAAAAAATCACGCACAATATTGGTCTACTCACTATACCCAGACCGAATTTCCTAACTGAGCTTCATGGTGTTACTGGCTGAGGAAATTTGGAGATACAGTTTTTCTAGGGCTGGACGTTATCAACGTTATAACCATTCACCTAAAGGCGGATGCTTCTCCAAAATGCTGCTCCATGGGCGGTGGCTATCTATGTCATAACGAATAATTCACAAACACACTTGTGAGTGGCGATACAACTATGGTAACGAAGCCACTTCAACTCTAATACAAATAATTACACAGCTTACGGTATCGAAACCAAATTTCAGAAAAATAATCGTAACAGATTTCATTTTCTTACAACTCCGTTCAGGAATGAAATGCACGTTGCGTCAGGTACGTAGCCACTCCAATCTTATATACAAATGTCCAGAAAAATAATCGCCAAACAGATTCAATTTTTCATCAACTCTCTTCTTCACAGAAATACGAGTTACATCAGGATCCATACACTCGAATTTTTTTGGAAAAATAATCAAGACCAGATTTATTTTGTAACAACTCTTTTCTCAACAGAAATACGAGTAACATACATCCACATACATCCGAATTTTTTTGGAAAAATAATCAAGACCAGATTTATTTTTCAACAACTCTATTTTTCACAAAAATGCGAGTAACGGTAGGCACGAAGCCACTTCAACTTTAATACTAATATTTACACAGCTTACGGTATCGAAACCAAATTCCAGAAAAATTATCGTAACAGATTTTATTTTTCAACAACTCCATTCAGGACAGAAATGCACGTTACGGCAGGCCCGAAGCCACTTCAACCTTATATACAAATCCAGAAAAATAATTGCAAACAGATCATTTTTCAACAACTCTATTCATGACAGAAATGCGAGTAACATCGAAATCCATACACCCGAATTTTTCTAGAATGCGAGAAACGGTAGGCACGAAGCCACTTCAATTTTAATACACCTCACGGTATCAAAACCAAATTCCAGAAAAATAATCGTAACAGATTTCATTTCTCAACAACTCCATTCAGGACTGAAATGCACGTTGAGGCAGGCACGTAGCCACTTCAATCTTATATACAAATTTCCAGAAAAACAATCGCAAACAGAATTAATTTTTCAACAACTCTATTCTTCACAGAAATACGAGTAACATCAGGATCCATACACTCGAATTTTTTGGAAAAATAATCAAGACCAGATTTATTTTTCAACAACATTTTTCTCCACAGAAATGCGAGTTACATCAGGATCCATACACCCGATTTTTTCTGGGAGAAATAATCAAGACCGGATTTATTTCTCAACAACTCCATTCTTCATAAAAAATGCGAGTTACAGTAGGCACGAAGCTCCTGCAACTTCAAATACTAATATTCACACAGCTTACAGTATCGAAACCAAATTTCAGAAAAATAATCGTCACAGATTTCATTTTTCAACAACTCCATTTTCCACAGAAATGCAGGCACGGAGCCACTTCAATTTTATTTAGAAAAATATTCACACATATTCCGGCATATAAATCAAATTCCAGAAAAATAATGAACTGCATTTTATTTTCCGATCACCGTTGAAGTAAACAAAGAATACTGGATGAATTTGGAAGGCATCTAGCAGTCAACCCGAGAGGAAACACAGTTTTGAAAACTATCCAAACTTCCAACATACTTGTCACAGAACCAATTCAATGCATACCAGATTCTTCTTCTTTTTCAGGAAGTCGATCAATATTAGTGATGAATGTGTAGCTAATACTATTGTGGGTTCAATGAAGAAGAATGTCAAACCTAACAAGTCAATCATGTTTGACTCCAAATGTGCAGTCCATCCGTTTTAAATCAGACGAGTTGTATATATTTCTTGAAAGTATCAATTCTCCAGATATAGCACTCATAACTGAACATTTGCTGAAAAAAGAGGAACCTGTTTATATCCCCAATTACTCGTTAGTTTCACAATTCTATAGAGGTGAGTGTGAATGCGGTGGTACCCTGATACTCGTAAATGAAGTGACACTGAAAAAACTTGAATTTAGTCATATTGATAAATATAATGACCTTATAACTGAAAAACAATTTGAATTTCCAATGGCTTTCTCTGCTAAGGCCAACTTGTACTCAATTTGTCTATATAGGTCTCCTAGTGCAAATGGAAACTTATTCCTCGACAAATTGGAGCATCTCTTGAATAGTTTACCTCCGAAATCTACTCTCATTTTGGCGGGTGATTTCAACATTGACTATGATGACAAGCATTCACTCCTAACCCACCAACTTGATAATCTGCTCACAACCTTCAATTTAGCAATGCATACAAATGATCCAACTAGAATTTTCCAATATTCTCAAAGCAAAATCGATTATATGTGTAGTAATTTTAGCCAAGATAATGTATCATGTTGTATCATACCAGCCAATATTTAGGATCATAAAGCAGTCCAGTGCACTATAAAGTTCATATCAAACCCTAATGACAAGAATACCTTCAAATGGGGCAGACTATTGAGTAAATCCAACTATGACAAATTTTACGAAATCTGCCTAATGAAAGATTGGAATACATGCTTGAAAACTGACGACCCTTTTCAATCTTACTACAACCACCTGATCGATAGCTTCAACCAGGCCTTTCTCATAATAAAAATTAAAATAAAAAATGACAATTGAAAAATGTGGTTGATGAAAGGAATTTGAACATCATTCCATAACCTAAGATCACTGCACCAAATTAGAACATCTACTAACGTATTTTTCCACGAATACTACAACTCCTGCAAACGGATCTATAGAAAAATCATCAAAGCAGCAAAAAGGCCTACTTTCTTAATAGAATATCCAAGAGTAGTAATACAACTAAAGAGACCTGGCGAGTCGTAAATGATTTTCGTGGAAAGCTAACGGAGAATGTATAGATCCAAATTGGTTCAACGAATACTATTGCAGTGTCGCAAAAAAACTCGCAGACAATATTTGGGTTGCGACTGATCCACTTCTATTTATGAACAATATAAAAACTTCAGCAACGTTCGAACTATCTGAGACCAACTTGTGTGGAGTGATGAAAACTATAAAACACATGAAAAACAAAAGTTCTTGTGGAGTTGATAACATATCAAAAAAAATATTCGAGAATATGCCAATCTTCACGTTGGAATTATTAGTACAGCTAATTAACAATTCCTTTGCAACAGCAACCTTTCCAATCTTCTTGAAAACCTCAATTGTAATTTCTATCCATAGAGGTGGTTGAAAACTTGATCCATCCAATTATAGGCCCATCTCACTTTTACCAGTTCTAGGCAAAATAATTAAGCAACTAGTTAAAATAAGATTAATGAACTTCATAAAAGAAAACAATATTCTTAATAAGCAACTATTTGGATTTCAGCGACAGAAATCCACGGGGATGCTGTTTTCACATTTCTCGATAGACTATACACTGAACTGAACAAGGGGGAAGTGAGTGCAGCAATATTCTGTGATTTGTCGAAGGCCTTTGACTGCGTGGATCACGGAATTTTGCTGCGCAAACTACAACTTTATGGATTTAGGAACCAAAGCCATAAGTGGATACAGTCTCACCTAAGTGATAGAACCCAACTCGTTAAAACCCACAAGTTGTCAGACAGTGGGGCAATCCATTGTGGCGTTCCACAAGGATCGGTGTTTGGTCCAATCCTATTTTTGTTGTACTCCAATGAGCTGACTAGCTTAACAACTGACGGACTATTAACAGTCTTTGCAGATGATACAACAATTCTATGGCATGATAACAACATTGATGGCTTACATATGAAAATAACCCGAGATATATCAAAAATTAAAGAATGGTGTTATGCGAACCTTCAATATCAACAAAACTAACTGTATAGCATACCACTGTGCCCTACCCGATATCCCTTTAGGAAATGAATCCAGGGTCAATGTGAGTATAAACAAATTTCTTGGAGTCTACATCGACAAGCAATTGAAGTTCCATGATCACGTTAAGCAATTGGGAAAGAAGCTTGCATCAGGATGTTATGCTAAACGTATAGTAACCAATGAATTAGGTACAGCAACTGCCAAGATGGTTTACCATGCACTGGTTGAAGGGCATATTCGATATGGTATAGCATTCTGGGGTTCATGTAACCAAGAAAACTTTCAATCAATATTTGTCTTACAACAGGACCGCGAGAGTCATGCAGGACCTTATTCAAACAGAATAATCTACCAACTGTCTCATTTTTGTTTATACTTGAGACAGTTTGCTTGATTTTTAAGAATAAAGACTTGTATAATGTCAATGAGGGCATCACTAGCCAAAAAGATAATTTGACACTCCACATTCCTTCCACCAATATAATCAAGAACTCATTAATATATGATGCTGCAAAAATCTATAAGCATATTCCATGGAACATAAGAGATATTGAAGACTTTAAACAATTTAGATCATCTATGAAGAATATTCTTCTTGAACATGTTCTTTACAATGTTCAGGAGTTCTTTCAGTTCACTTTTTAATAATCTCATCTATTAGGAACACTATATAATCTTGTTTAGTTATAGTATTCTTATTTGCAATTTAGCTTGACCGTGATACCTGCATCAGAATATTGTATTTTTCACTTTGTATTTATAAATTTTATATTGTTTTTAATTTTTATTTATATATTTCTTTATTTTTTTGTATTAATAATTTTTTATTCTTTCAAAATTGTACCTGTATTCAACTGTGACTGTGTTTGAAATGTCTTGAAGTATCTTCTTCCCCCTTTACTTTTTAATTATTTATGCATCATTTGTACTATTTCAATGTTTCTTGTGTATGCATGTATAGCATACGTGTTTTCCCATTTTTGTATATAAACTGACCTAATTCTGTACTTTGTCAATGATCATTCTTCTTCCGGCAATAAACTATATTTCATTCGATTTGATTCGATCTATCCTAATCAACACCACCTCCAATAAGTGAAGATGAATAACTACACTGGGTCAGTAATCGGCATTCGGCACTTCGAATATTCCAACGTAACTCCTTAACTGGAATTACGACGATGAGCGGTACCCTCGGTTTTGACAAAACTTATTCTGGGTACGAGAATATATCGGACAAAAACCAAGGCAAATACATTTTTTGTTATATTCAACTGCCACCGAGGATAGTCAATATATTATATACACACGGAAACAATAATCTTCACTTCAAATATCCAATATAAATTCATTCACGGAAAATATGAAAAACTTTCCAGTAATAATTATTAGCACTGAAACGGTGTCCAAATACAGCCAGCCGCCAGCGGATAAAAAATACTGTGAAATGATCATAATGCAATTTATTCAGAGTACGAGAATATTTTCATGAAAAACACGACGGCAAATTCAGGTAGAATTGAATTAAAATCTCCATTGAATACAGAATTATGCACGGATTGGAACGAAAATTATTTACGAAATGAAACGGAGATTATTTCAATTCAAAATAACCAAAAGGTCCTTGCTCTTAAATAACCAACGGTCACTGCTCTTATATAACCAATGGTCCCTGCTTTCATATAACCAACGGTCCCTGCTGGGGCCACTATTTTGTAAAGCGATTTTCTGAGGTCGGGAATAATGCTTCCTTTCCTAAAAAATAGTGGTTTACTCCACTTACCAGGGGTAGCAATGAATGGAGATGCAGAATGTCCAGGGGTCTAGTCTTTTGACTTGATTGAAATTTCCAAAGGTCAGTCAGACAGAACTGTCGTTATTTAACTAAAACACTGTTCGGATTCTATAGTTGATATGCTGGCAAAGGGAAAGGTACTTTTCATAGAAGCTTCCAAAGATAACCACAATGCAACAATATCATTTAAATAGTAACGTTGTCAATTTTCACAATTTTGAATTTATCAGAAACGTTCATCAGAACTTCAAAAACATAAGTTTGGAATTTATTACCAACGCTTATGATTTCTTCAATATACTAATTTTATCGAAATATAGATTTTTGCAGTACAAGTATTGGAAGGATGATTTATATTCCGAAGTTTTTTCCCGACCATTACTGTCACTCGGTCAATGCGAAAGTACAAATTTGCACTAATTATCACGGTATTTACAAAATACCTCACGACATAAATCAATCCGATATAACAAATAATGCCTCACTTGATTTATCGTGAAAGTCACGGGACTGGGATATTCTACAGTTGTGTGATTCAATTATTTCCACAGCGGAATCGTTCTTTTGATATTTACAATGCACGAAATGAAGTCGAATAGGCGTTTCGCCAAACTGATAAACTCAATCTCCTATCAAATACAGTGGGGAATTTATATACAACAGGGCAATTGGGTATTGAGGTGTCTTAATGCACAATCAAATCAACAAATTATCAAAGGTTTCTACACAATAGGCATTTCGCCAAACTGATAAACTCAAACTGCTATCAAATACAGAGGGGAAATTATATTCAACAGGACAATGGGTTATGAAGTTGTCTCAATGACACATTCAAAATCAACAAATTATCAAAGGTTCCTACAGAATGTTTCATCCACGTTACCGTAAGATGGAGTTACTTTGATCCGCGTGGCTACTTTGTTATATTGACTTATAGTGGAATAACCATGAATTTTAGCGATATCTAGTTTTTACGATTCAATTTGTCACACATTTGAGAATGGTATGGGAACACTGGATTAAAAATAATTTTTGTGGCGTAGGCAAACCTGACGCCCAACTTCTTACCTACAAAATTGCCATTGAAGAGGTGTGCAAAATTTTGTTGCTGTAGCCGCAAGAAGAAATTCAAAATATTTCAACTCAATTTTTGTTTATACATTTTTTCAATTTTTTTATCAGAACCATTTGCATAAACGTCATGTAACCGGTTACAGTTGCATATTTTTTTTTCCAGGAATACGAGTATTTTCTAGCTTTTAGGTGTTTAGAGAAACACTATCTGCGAGGTTACATTGACTTTACATGATTTCATTATAGACGTTCAAAGCAACCCCGATCGTGGGGAAACTTTAAACTTCCATAGATAAATAAAAAAAAATATGTTTTTGATCATATGAAAATTGAATTTTTTGTCATTAGAAAGCTCTAACTGACGCCCGTGATATATATTTTTTGGAATTTTTTATTCGTTGCCTCACTTGAGATATTGTCATAGGTCTATTGCCTGAAGGGCCTTGAAGGGGGTTGGTAGCTCAGAGGGATTTTGTGATTACCAGATTATGAACTCAGAATCCAAAACAATCATACAATATTCATTTCAATCATGAATATATACAAAAATATAGTTACACCTGAGGACTATATATACAACGCTGCCAGAACGGCGGCTCAAGAATAGCAACTACATTTCTACCCTTATCAGGCTTCCAGCTCTTTCTTCAGGGGGCACGTCACTGACTCATGACTTGTGGCACACCTCAAGACCTGAAAACTACTGACTGCTCTTTGTTTCTGCCCCGACACCTAATTGTGTTTTATCCATCGATTGGATCGAGGTTGGCAGTTCAGCAATTCTGCTTTGTTATAATTTAATTTGGGATTTCTAGGTCGCTTAAAGTGTGACACCAATGTTTTGGATTGTTGTCGACTTGGTTCTCTTGTTTATTGTTTTGATTGAATGTTTTGGAAAGGTGATATGATTTATCAATTTTGAATAATTAACTGGAATTTTGGGAAAGTAGAATGATTTTCCCTAACTTGTGACAATATATAGATTTGAAAAAAAAAGATCAATGTAACCTTGTGTTACGGTAACCCGTTTTTCTTGTTATCCCGTTATCCCGTAAACCCGTTATCCCTGTATCCAGTTATGCACACATCAAAATGTGCTAACTTCCATGGTGATCAGTCAAACGGTGTCGGAGTTTATCAATCTCATACATATAATACCAACAACCATTTTTATATATACTTATATGGTCCAAGATGTGTTACTCTTCAGTCTAGTTGGGCAATCAAGAAGGGAAATTTGAATTCATTCATTGTAGTCAGATAGTCGAAAACAACATCGTCCTCAACCATCATGTTCAAATTCATATCCCTTACAATAATCTGATGTTTTGTATTATATTTCTGGGTTTTTTCAGATATTGCCTCAAATCAGAGCCTAAGAAGTTATAGAAAGATATTCATTATCTAGTTTGAATTTTATTTCCATTTCTTTGCATTCATCTATACAAACCATTCAGAAGTTACATCGTAGACTAGTTGCTATGTATATCAAAACTCCGCCACATTTGTTTGAGCCCCCTTCATTTTCAACCGACGAAACCAAAAAGGAGGAGGTTCTCTAGTCGACCCATATATTTTTTTTTCCATCATTTTTTTTATGTATGATCACGCATAACTTTTTACTGAGGCGTCTGATTCCAATAATTCTTTTTTCAGTGGATAGGATGTACTTCGAAGGTGGTCCCATTTGAATTCAAAAGATGAACTCCACCCCTAAGGGTAGCAACATGAAGGATATTGATCACTCACCCTCTGAATTCTGGCCCGTTAACCGATTCTACCAGGCATAACTGTGTACTGGGTTTTTCGATTTAGATGATTTTTTTTTCAATAGATAGGGCATACCTTATATTTAGATTTCAAATGGAATTATATACCCTTACGGGTGGAAAAATGGGGGATAATTGATTTTTCACTTATGAACATTGGCACACACACATACGTAGTTGACACATACTGACATTATTTGTGTTTCACATCCGTCAAAACCATTATATTCTATGAGGGGATGGAATGATATACAAAGTAATGAAATAAACTAACCAGAAAAACAGAAATAATTCATATTACAACAAATAGTAAAAGTAGATAATCATATTATTTAACTGGTAATAGTTGGAGTAAGGTGGGTAAGTATTTTGGAAGTAATCAAAAAACAAGTAGGTAGTAATTAGTATATTTCAGCCATAAAAAATTGAAAAATAACAACTTTTTAACAAAAAATCAAACCGACGAAATACGGAACAAAAAAAGTAACTAATTTTAAGTCGGCGCCAAACAAACAATCAAGAACATATTAAATTACTTCAAAAAAATTATCAGAATGTCAACGCGAACTCGATGCCATCATTTTACGCCTTACCTAATTCATTTGCCTGTTTGTTTGGCGCCGACTCAAAATTAGTTACTTACATTAGTTTAGGAGCCTAGTTACTGAGACTACAAAGGTTTATTTTATTTTCTACTTTTCAGTTCCGTATTTCATCGGTTTAAATTTTTGTTAAAAAGTTTTATGTTATGTTGTGTTATGTGAAATGAGTCAACATTGGGTATTTGTCTTGTTTCTGTCAAGATCAAAATTGAAAATTCATCGATGATGTAGAATTCTGAAAATGTATTTATCATGTGTAATATGTTTGCTGTATTGTTCTATAGTTTCAAACCACAATGTATTGTGGGACTCGTAATCCCTTACATACTGATTAATTTTTTGATTTATGATTGTGTTTCGAAAATTTTGCATTAATAATAACTTGAAAAATTATTTTCTGGAATGTAGTGAGTGAAGTTTTTTTCTGCTTGTTGAGCGGAGTCGTAACCTTTCTGTGGATTTTTGGCCAGATTTTGGATTCGGTTTCTGTGTTTTCCTTGCTAAATTTTGATTTTGGTTTGTTGACGACTGTTCTTTTTATGTTTGCTGGGTGCCTGTTTTCTCTTGTGTTTGAATCCGCGTTTGGTATTCGGTGTTGCGGTAGCACTGCTATGGTTTTGGTTCTCAACAATTTTTTCTTCTCTCTTAGCGTATCTACGATTTTATCTACGAATTATTGTTTATTTTTATATAGTTTTTGATTTCAGTATTTTCTCTGGTACTATTCAAATAATATCTCAATATTTCATTATCATCTATCTGTTCTAAGGTCAGATCATGCGCGTTACTCATTTGGGTACCTTTGAATTCCTTGCAGTTACTAAGAATCTTGCAGTTCCTAAGAAGCTTTTTTAGGTACGACACTGAGTCAAGTTTGATCGGGTTGTTTCGAGCATTCTTGATCCAAACAATACATTTCTCTCATAAATATATAAAGACAACAATTTTGTTATATTTGAATGTGTCGTTGATTCATTACCGATGGATGAAATAGTAATAGGGTTATTCATTTTTCGTTCAGAAATATATAGGAATGATGATTTACTGGAATTCATAGAGATTCCGAGTTTTTCCTATATAATTATTTATTTTTTGAATCGTTCCTCATATAATTTCCAATCGATGGAATCATTAGCAAGATACTACTCTAGTAATTCATTCCCAATACCAAATAAAATGAAATTAAATATGTTTTTCTTAATATCTGGTAACTGATAGTTTTAAAAATGAATTTGGAGTATTACTGAATACCATGAAATATAATATGTATTTATTGAAGAAATAGTATTTTAGATATAAACATCTCCTGAAGCATACCATCAGATTAAATAAAACTCCTTTTATTTGCACTCCATTAGAATAATGTACGCCGAAAAAAGGGACGATAACTATTACGTATTCACGAATGTATACATAAGAGCCCGTATATTTTCCCGACTCATATTTACTTAGAATGTCTAATAATCTAATCCTGCAGGGAAGAAATTATGGAGAGAAAATAAAATATTCCTTTCCAGCAAACTGGCGCCAACGGCGTTTCGATACAAAGCAGAACAATTTTCCCCGTTCGGCTTTCGGCGATAACGCGATAATAATTTGATCATATAGATTTCATTTTACTACAGAGGCTCAAGAGCATGAAAACTGTTTTTACTCAGAAAATTGTTTGAATGTATTTTTCAATGAAGTTTCTTGTCATGTTCCAATGGTTCGCAACTTTCTAGTCTGAAAACAAAAAAAATGTGAAGTGGCAAATCCGAAAGGTAGAACAATTCATTGCTGACCAATAACAAACATTTTAGAAATGGAAAACATTCAAATAAAAAATATGGAGCTCAAATTCATCAAATCCATCCTTTTTGGTGATAGCTCCATCTTTGAACCGACCGTAGTATAGCATATTCTAAAGACTGGAAAATAAGAGAAATGTCAATGGACGGCGGAGGCAAAAGGTTTCGGTCCATATCTTCAGTGACATATATCAAACAGGCATTGTTGCAAAACAAAAGACAACTCTTAGTGGGAAATTATGTGCGACTTTCTTAAGACTCCATTATTATTTTTCTACAAATCCTGAAATAAATCACGCAACAGAGAAGACGTCAGAATTCATTAATTGTTTCCGAAATTTCCAACGTGTGTCAGAAAAAATGGAAAATTTGTTCATCTTCTAGACAAAATTAATGGAATATACCTCAACATTGCATCCACATTAGAAATTGAACTCTTTAGACACCACGATACATAAAACAATAGCAACTTGCAGTTTGGTATCGATAGAAAACCAACACAGACTGATCATATCATTCACAGCTCTTCGAATTGCACCCACTAACATAAAATGGCAGTTTTTAATTTTCACGTACACCATCCTCCAGATATACCTTTACCACCTGCTGAATACAACAAGAAACTCAACATTATAAAACAATTAGATTATAACAACTGTTATGACATAAATCTGATCAATTTTTTCATTCATGAACTAATATTAAGGGTGGAAGTTGTAAAAATTTATTTCAGAACTATCAACAACTTGAACAGACATTTGATCAATACAAAAGATTGAATTAGCACCTACAAACTGAAATGCGATTGTAATGCAACATAAGTTGGTAGAATTTGTGTTCTAACATTCATCTGTTCTGTGTTAATTTTTAGGATCGACGAATTGAAAAACGCTGGCAGTTATTGAGGATGTTGTATTTTTGAGTTCTACACTGTTCGTCATTGTCTGTATTTTATGGGTAGCCCTTGCATGACGAGTAACTGATACTTTGAAAACTAGTTGAAATAAAATGAAGTTTAAATAACCATTTAATAACATTCAAACATCTATTATTCGCTTACTTTGCAGGGATACACAGAAGATGACCTTATAGATTGAGAGCGCTTTGCGATTTAAAATTAATGAATTGCACGAAATACAAAATGAGACTATTGGTTCTGCACTCAGATCAATAAGTGAACCCTAGATAGGCCCGACGCTAAATTTACATTGCAATGTTTTGAAGCGAACATAATTTCGGCGGGACATGTAATGTTTTGTGTATATGATAGAGGAACCAAAACAAAACATCTCTTGTACAGTGCCGTGCCGTTTTGAGGGGTTCAGAACAGTATTTCTAATACACTTCAATTGAGGGTTCACTTGTGTACAAGAGTATGTTTGTTAACAATGTAAAAAAAACTTTCACTCGTATGATTTACTTGAAATTTGTCATGCAAGCAAAAAGGAATCAATCCATGGAAATACAATTTGGTATTTCTATATGATGAAAATTCGGAATTGAAAACAAAATCTATCATTTATGGTCCGATTCAACACTAAAGGTATTCTCTAAATCACCTATAACAAATTTCATGAAAAAATACAAAGTGACGGCTGCAATTTCATTATTGTCGGATTTAGACTAAAAATTGGTAACTTAGTATTTTATGAGTCGCGGATTAAAAACTTATCATGGAAATTAAAAATGGCGGCTGAGATCTCTTTCATTACAAGCTTTTATTTAACTCCACATTTGTATGTATGTTTAGTTCAAATCTGGTCAGTGGATTTCAATCCCCTTCCAGTACGATTAACATGAAATTTGAAAGGTGTTAATAATTCCGGTAACAATGCATTACGGAATTTTTGCTAGAGGAAAATCAATATGGCGAACGAGTTTTCTGATTATGGTTCGATTCTATTCAAAATTGGTATGTTGGGGTTTTCGGGGACAGGGATAACGATTTGTTTGATGATTATAGCCTGATTCCATTCAAAATTGGTGTGTGGGGGTTTTTGGGGTCGGACATAATGATGTTTCTGTCAAAATTCATGAATTCACGATGATGGCTCCAAGATGGCGACGTGTTTTGTTATTATGACTAGATTTCATTCAAAATTGGTATGTGGGTTTTTTTGGGGTCGGAGATTATCAATTTTTGTCAGATTTCAATGAGATGACAGATTCATGTAATCTGTCATGACTAGAAAGAATTGAATAAAAAGGATTAACAATAAATTTTTAGGACATGCTTTCATACCCATGCATTGAAAAGGAAAAAATAATGCCTTTGTTTGACCTAGGTTATTCTGTTAGTAGCAGATTCAAAAGTTTGCCGCGAATATTATATAGGTATTCTTGCGCGGAATGATTTTGAATCCGCTACTCAGAGAATAACCTAGGTCAAACAATTGAAAAAATAATTTTTTCCTTTTCAGTGCATTTATATAAAAGCTTGTCTTAATTTTTTGTATTTCAACTCAAAATAATACCTATATGGGGGTTTACACGGCAAGAAAAGTACAGAGGTTTAGATGGCATGAATGTAGTTAAATATGACGTCACCTCCTCAGAGTATTAGGTATAGCTTGTACAAGAAGTCTGCGTGAATTGATAGATATGCATTTTACAAATGTCATTAGCACTTCATGCCAAAACCTCTCAAAGTTTGGAGAACAGCTTTATTGCAGATAAATATTTGGGATAATAAAGTGAACAATATATGTATATTTTTAAATATTTGATGATAAGTATAAAGTTCAGTTTTTTGTATGTATGTATTGAATAATAAAAGCGATGGACAATAAAAATGTTTACATTTCTGCTACTCTTAATGTGCAGAATTGATCTGGGAACAATACTTCATTATTAATAGCTCAACAGGTGTGAAAAAATCACATATGCATGTATGAGTGGAAATATTAATGGTCAGTACATTTTAGCATAACATAAAACTGTAATTTTTAATACATATATAACATCATTAACAAACATTTGGGAATAAATATCAAGTCA
This sequence comes from Gonioctena quinquepunctata, assembly GCA_018342105.1. Classification (NCBI taxonomy): domain Eukaryota; kingdom Metazoa; phylum Arthropoda; class Insecta; order Coleoptera; family Chrysomelidae; genus Gonioctena; species Gonioctena quinquepunctata. The sequence continues at coordinate 60,121 of JAFIRS010003188.1, read as the reverse complement.
GTGTTGCACATCATTGTATGCCTTACACTCAACAATTTGTATGCACGAAATAAACATAAAATATGAAAAAAGATTTTGCTTTTTATGCAGTTACATTTAACCTAGAAGGGGTTAAAAGTTTCTAGGAGTACTGTTAGATTTTAGGTTTGAACATAGAAATTGATATTTGAGGTATTTGTTGCAAATGAAGAAATACGTGTTTGTGTTTTTGTAAATTCAACCCCTAAAGGGGTGAAATGGGGATTGCAAGTTTGTATAGGAGTTCCGTTAGTTTTTAAGTTGGGGTCATAAAAATAGGTATTTCAGGTCGTTTTTACAAATAAACAAATAAGAGTTTCAGTGTTTAGAATTTTTTATCAGGGTTCCGTTAGTTTTAAACTTAAGGTCATGAAAATTGGTGTTTTGGCTCTCTTGTAACAAATACATGAATAGTGTTCAACCTCATTTGAAAATTTGTTTCCATCCCACTCAATTTTCTTTCTAATCGACATCTCATCGAAAACAAGGTTACAAATAAATTCATATCCTTCAGCTTCAGCTTCTCTTGCTTTTGATTTCAATGCTTCTAAAGCTTCCTGAGAAAAACCAGGTGAAGCATCAACTGTTTGGTACCATTTCCTCAGAGTACGAGTATGTGGCAAACGTTTGCAGAACATACTCATATGCCTTCCCAGAATAAAAACTCAAAGTTAAGGCAAATTTCCTGAGTTCTCGAGAATATTTTTCAGTTTTTCTGTTCAGGAGCTCCATAAATAAAGCATTGGAACACTCCGGTACTAAGGCCTGAAAATATTATGAGGAATTAAATTATGGTATTTCCAGTTTTTGTAAAAATTTATAATTCAAGTTCATTTTATTTTATTGGTTTGAGAACACATATTGAAAATGATCAAATCATTGGTTTTTGTAAAACATAGAAAATTCTTTTTTTTTTATTTCATTGCTTTGAGAACATGTATTAAAAATTCAAAAAGACACCTGTATAGTGACCAAAATAATTGTCATGGTTTAGTTGTTCAACAGATATATAAAATCAAACTGATATTTTTTTCATTCAAGGCAATTATTTGAGGAAGGGACTTTTGAGAAAGCAACTTTTGACAAAAAGTCCCATTTCAGCCTAAGGAAGAAACAGCAAACTGAGAAATCACCAGAGATGAGACGAATGTTTCTATTTTTTTACCTGCCTTACGATTTCACATGGAATGGCTTCTTATCAAGTATGAAATCAAAGTAACCTTCGATTGACAAATCAAAAGTTTGCAAAACCAATTTGATTTGAACATAGCAAATATATTTTGATCAAATGTTTTATCACCATAATAAATGTGGCATGTTAATACAGACTACTCACATCCAGCATGTTTCCAGCATTTTCGGAAATCAACCTTTTGTTTTTCAAATGCTCAACAAGGGATTTCAGGGATCGAATTTTCTTCTGCAATCTTCTCTCTCTTGTTTCAGAATGATAGATTTCTTTCTTTGTGAAGCAATAGTTTTTTTAATTATGGACCAATTTATCTTCCTCTTTGAACGATTTTTAATGTCTTCAAAACTAATATCTCCAAAATAATGTAATCTCTTCCTTTTTCTGAAATATAAATTTGTACTTCGTTAGAAAAACACTGTCACGGAATTTTGACTAGATCTCAATACCTCACCTTGATTTTGAGGTTTCACTTTTTGATTCAATTTGTACGGTTTCCGAGGCAGTGGAAGTTGAAGGTGACCTGAAAATAAAGAAAAACCAATGAAGTTTCTGGCCAGCTTCAAATTCCTCAATTGAGGAATTTCACTCAATTGAAACTCAATTGAAATATTATAAACAGAGCAGAACTACATTCTTAATATCTTTGAAAATATGATTTCGATTTTGGAAAGGGAAACATTCTCAATTGAATATTGATTAGAGATATTTTTGTGAACATTGAAAAATCTAAAATAAAATGAAGTTATTTTTTGTAATATCCAACAGATAACAACTACTTCCCCTACTAAAGCCACACTGGACATTGAACTACATCTGATAGAAATTGTGAAAAGAAGATAGTGACTAAAGTTTATTTTTCAGTTGTAAATTATTCCACATCATATTTTATGAACACCCTATTCATATTTTCGAACAAATCAATGATTTTGATGTTCATGAAATCAGATGTAGGTTCAACTGCGACTAAAAGATAAACTTCAGTAACTAGGTTCCCTTTTCAAAGTTCAATTCAGCTAGTACCATACAACACCCAGTATTACATCAGTGAATGAAATAAATTTTTTTTCAGGTTTGAAAATGAGAAACTACAATTTTGGAATGCTTAGAACACACTGTCAAATACAGAGATAAAAATTATATGAAAAGCAAGACATTCATTATTGGGAAAGTAATATCAATCTCACCTCATTTCAAAAGATACATTTCCGACATCGCTCCTTGTATCATTCAGAACAGATATTGTTGAAGATGCAGGTGATCTGAAATTTTAAAAATAATTAGTGTTTCCAATTATTCTTCAAGCAGTACCCAGTAAGGATATTTTTTTTCAATATATTTATGTGGATATTCACACCGTCAGTTGAGTATTTCGAAAACTATTTGAATTTTATTAACAAACAGCAAATTAACAAACTTTTTCAAATTTTTTATCACCTATATTATGGATTTTGAGGATAATACCCAAATGCCAAGGTGTCTGGGCTATAATAGTCTTCTCAACCATGGTTATATATGATTTTTCCACTACTCGCAATAGTACTATTAAAAAAACAAAAATATGATTAATGTTTATTCAGTTCCCAAAAACAAATAATGATAGAATGCACTGCCATTTCAATTTTTAAAATTTTATTTCTCAAATATTTATGAATAATTTGTTTTACTACTCGCAATACTACTAATAAAAAAACAAAAATATGATGACCTAATGTTTATTCAGTTGATATCGTGAAGCCATATCTATGAAGTACAAACAAATGAATGATAGAATAAACTGCCATTTCAATTTTTAAACTTTCATTTCTGCAAATATTCAGTAAAATTGGCTGAAATGGATATTGGAGGTGATTGTGTCTCTCAAGGGATGTGGCACAAATTTCAAATTTCCTAGAAGAATAGGCGACTAACAGTATTCAGTTGTACAGTTTTGTTTTCAATGTTGATCTTTGTGATAAAATAATAACCTTTAAAAAAACATTGTATCTGGATTAAAAGAAATATATATATATATTTCACTGATACCAACATATATAGCAGTGGATTATTACACTCCTATTTCATGTTGAACCAATGAGGTGGGCAGAATATTCAGTTAGTGGTTAATTCATATCTTATTCACAATATCCTCAAAATCCTGGTTGATGGTCCAAAATCACCCAACCCCGGAATAATAATTGCGAAAAACCTTTATAGGAACAAATTCCAAATATAATTAGTCGAATTCTTCTGATTTATTTGTTATCTCTTGAACTTCAATCATAAATATTTTGCCGAACTCAACATTGGGCTGTAAATAATTGGATACATTTGTACTCATGACTCCCTGCTAACACATACCTTTTAACTGCTTGTATATCAGGAATGGCATCAGGTCTCAAACATATTCTCCCTTGGGCTTTTTAATAATCTGATCTTTGGGAAAATGAGCAGAACAGATAAAAAATATTTTTTTAGGCTCAGTGGGTCTTAATCAAGAGCATCACACCATACTTGTAGTTTTTCCTTATCAGTGGGGAATCTGTGAATAAATTACCAGTATTTAGTATCTATCCCAAGGAAAACAATATATTGATAAAAACTCCATAACAAAATTAAATTCTACTTGAAAAATTCGTTTGTATTCGACGCCACTGGTAGTTTACCTTTGGAATGTTTGTTGACTATCGTTTGTTTTGCAAACAAAGCAGTATTTCGACATTTTGCACTACTGAAACACTTCACAAGTATAGAGAGTATTCCAAATGTCAGTAAAACCAAGGCAATATTGTTTAATGAAAATGAAAAAGCACTATAACACATAAACACACCGAAAATATCTGAATATTACTTCACGTCAAATACGTCAAAGCAAATGGCCGATGGCGAAGAAAACAGGGTTGCCAAGAATCGTTCAATTTATCGAGGCTTCCTACGAATTTCGGAGTGTCTTATGATTTAACTGTTGAAAATTGTATTTTTTCTACCTGGAAAAATTATTTTCAAACCTTGTTCAGAGTTGATTGACCTTACCGCATTATATAAAATTTAGATGAACAAATCTTATAATATATAATGTGAATGACTACTTTGAACTCATGTACATTCTATAAATTATGTCCATCTGACAACAAGGATTCGGTATTTGTAAACAGTAGATGGTAAATAAAAACACAGCTATGTGTGCATCAACGCATAGGTTGTTTACGTAGCATCAGGCCTATCTAGGGTTTACTTATTGATCTGAGGTTCTGCACGTCCAACGCTTCCTGAAATTTCTTTGTGATCTGACTCAAGTCAGGAGAAAGAAGTATTACCACCAAACTGGTCCTGTGGGGTCATGTATGGTCATGTTTGGTCACGAATGGTAACGGATAATTCCGAGTGGTCATGGGTGGTCACGTGTGGTCACGAGTAGCCACGGATGGTCACGGGTAGTCACGGTTGGCGGAGGGTGGTCATATATATATATATATATATATATATATATATATATATATACATATATAAAGTCAATTTTTTCTCAAAGTGGAGATTGTAGAATATGGAAAGGAAAAGAGAGTTAACTCAAAGTCGTTCTCCACGGAATAAAAACAGCATGGCTACTGGTAAAATGTATGCATTCCGGAGATTGAGATCCCCATCTTCAGCAGAATTACAAAAATCCAGAATAATGATTATGGCACAGGTAATGGAACAAAATGGAAGGTACCTTACTCACAATTGTTATGATAGAAAAAAATTTTTGGAAATAAAACTTGGGTGTGGTCTCAGCTTAGACCCATTTGCGAAGTTTTCTCTTCCCCATTAATGAGGTTTTTGTTTGCCACATTTTTGGAATGTTGAAGGAACTTGGTGAAACGTGTGAAGAGAGAATCTCACAAAATGGAAAAATTGACAAATCGATTTGTCGATATGTGTTTCAGTGTTTTTGGAAATTAAACCTCCGAAGGGGTGAAAGGGGGGTTGAATGGGAAATGGAAATTTGTATTAGTTTTCAAGTTGGGGTCATAAGAATTGGTACTTGGGGTCTTTGTTACAGAAAATTAACCCCCAAAAAGGGGGGTGAAATTTTGTATGGGGTTTTGGTTAGCTCTCAAGTAAGGGTCATAAAAATTGGTATGAAAGATCTTCAACACAAATACAGAAATACGTGTTTCAGACTTCTCAGAAATGAAACCTCCTAAGGGGGATTGAAGTTTGTATGGAGGTTCCAATTGGTTTTGAGTAAAAATTGGTATGGAAGATTTCGGTATCTAATGAATGAATACGTATTTGAGGTCCTCATGACGAATAAGGAAATGTGTTTCAGTGTTTTCAGAAATCAATCCCCCAAAAGGATGAAAGGGGTTGGTGGAGGGGGTAAAAGTTTGTATAGGGGTTTCGTTAGTTTTCAAGTTGGGGTCATAAAAATTGGTACTGGGGGTTTTTATTACAAACAAAAGAATACGTATGTCAGTGTAGTTGGAAATTTAACCCCTAAAGGGTGAAAGGGGGAAGAAATTTGTAATTAGGGCCATGAAAATTGGTGTTTCGGCTCTCGGTTACAAATAAATGAATCGTGATGCACATCATTTGAAAATTTCATTCCTAAGGGGGTGGAAGAGGGTAAAGGAATTTGTAATGGTCGTCACAAAACAGTACTTTCGCTGTCAAATCAATAATGCCCCCCAAACGAGATAACGTAATAACGGGATAAAGGGATAACGGAATAATGAGATGAAGGGAATCGTTATAATGGGATGAAGGGGACCGGGATAATGGAATAACGTGCAAGTATGATAACGCGATAACGGATAGCGGGCAAAGCCACATAAGCTAAAATAAAACCTCAAAAAAAAACAGGAAAAAAATACAGGTTCTACACGTTATTGAACAATAACGTTCGTACGATGCGAACGCAGAATTCAAATAAAATAATTTTGTTTAACCTGATGATGACAAATACCATGTCGAAACGTAGTTGAGAGAAATTATATGAATTGACCGAATCAGACTCTAATTCCGAGAAATTGAAGAAAATATATATATGTATATATATATATATACAGATTGTTGTGATAGGCTCTTTATATTTATATTCATTGTTGCTAATATTTATTGTAATAATGATTGTTATTGTTACTTATTTTATTTTTTCAATTACAACTAGTCATCATGATGGAATATTCGTTATGATAAATTAGTTTGATTGATTTCCCTATCTATTTAATAATTTTCTAAAATAAATACCCATCATAACAATCATGAAACTCCGGCTATGTTGTTCTTACCATTTTTTGACACTCTTTAACCTTATCTTAGCTCAGTCGGTACGCCTATGAATAATGAAGCATCTCCACTCTCATGGCAGGATTCTGTAATGCCAACTTGTAGCGCTGCTCGATGTTAAACGAGCTATTTTGTAGGAAGATTATGATTAGGTGCTCAAAAGATAAACAAAGAATGCAGAAAAATCGTCAAATAGTTGTTGTTTTCATCGAAATGGGTCCTCAAATTGACCTTACCTGCGATATCTAACTCAGAACAGTGATGTGAAAGGGTAAAACTTTCTTATGTATGATAAATACTTGGTGAATAAACGTTCCAATATTATGAACAGTCTGTGAGCATAGCAAAGACCAATAAAAGTTCAGATGCATCGATACAAATGATCCAAAAACCAATATTAGTGTCTGGTCCTGATATTTGTTTTTTTGTTTGTGAAATTGTTTTTAACCACTTTCTTAGTTATTTGACCAACCCTCAGAAGTTCATGAAAACTTGTACGAGTTAAGATCATGGGGCCCTTACCTTTCATAGTGGGATCCGAAACCACTCTTGGGACCTGGAAAAATTTTTCACCAGCGGCGGGATTCGAACCCGCTGGAAACAGTGGACACAAAACCAATGCTCGTGCCACTGAGCCACAAGCCCCTTTATTCAGTTCTGGTTTTTGAAATACCCGCTATTCTTCCTTTTTGGTGTTCTCCTGACTGGTAGACGTGTACGTGCTCTCTGGAAAAGTATAGCTACTCTGCAGAAGGCCCCCTTTCTTTTCCTGGCAATGTCATGGACTGGACTTTTGTTATCTTAATAAGGTGAGTAGTTCTGTCTTGCTTGTTTATTTTCTCATTCGTATCTGAATTCGTTTTAAAACGTTTGGGGATAGTTTTGCTTGTTTTCCTATTGTGTTTCATTATAATTCGTTCTTCCACATTGGTTCCTGGTTTCGTTTTCTTACATAATTTTTTCTCCCAAAGCTTGTTACATTTCTTCTTGGCACCCCACATTTTTTTGTTTATTTCCACAAATTTGAAGTTAATACCCACTTTCTGTATCACTTTTTGTTATTCTAACTTATTATTCTAATGATTTTTTTCATAATATTTAATTCTAGATCTTATATTATATGCACACATTTCGTTAAAATTCATATTTGACATTTTTCTGTTTTCATAATTTTCATATTTTATTATTTGCCCCATATTGTTTTTGACATCTTGCTGTTGGGTTTCCTCCTGATATGATTTACCATACAGAATATTCCAATACCATTTCATCTACTTGTGTTCCAAAGTTTTTTCATGAATTTAAATTTCCATATTATTTTTATTGTTTTTGCAAATTGAATGTATTGTTGGTAACATACTTATGACAAGGAAGATACTTTAGTACTGACTTTTTGAGACATATGCGTTGACTACAACATGGTATAAGATTCTAGAACAGTAAAAAGTATAGAAAAACTGTAAAATAAACATAGCATGAACCACGATAACTTGAATACCTAATTATAATAATGAATTATCATTTTTATTATTCAATAAACATTTCCCAACATATATATATATATATATATATATATATTTATATATAGAAAGTGTGAAGTTTAGACGTCTGTCTAAGTTAAAGGAGAATCCTCTTTAAATTCGGGTATGCAGTCAACAAGGGGATGGAAAATAAAGTGAACTCTTTTCTCCATTCAAGCTTTCGACTCATTTATTGTCTCTTCATCAGGAACTCTACGATGAATTGAAATTGAACATTATTTAATTTGAAAAACAATTCGGAATGTGTGTACTTACGAAAGTGAGGTTAAAAATCCCTTTCACTTGCCGCAATTTATAAAATAACATGTCACAACAGACAGTATAGTCCTATAATCCACAACCAACTTTTTATCTTACATTGCCACATATAGAATCTCTAAATTATAAATTTAACAAATTATTTTCCAAGATTCCTAACATCAAAATTGCTTACAAAAACCAAATCGTATTTAACAATATTTTTCCAAAACTAAAAGACAAAGATCCTCTATTAGACAATTCGAATTTGGTTTATTGTATCCCGTGTTCTCAATGTGAAAAGAAGTACATTGGCCAAACCAAAAGGAAATTGAAAGACAGAATTACCTCCCATGAAAGCGATATCAGAAATAAAAAAAAAAACTTGTTCATTAGCTCATCACACCATTGCTTTGAACCATAACCCAGATTATAATAATGTGAATATCTTGGAACATAAATCTAATTTAAAAAAGAGAATTTTTTTTCGAAATGATACAAATGTTCAAAGAACCTAATTCAATGAATTCTAGAACTGACATTGATAATCTCAGCATAATCTATTCATATTTACTCAGTCGTTCTCCTTATGAGATAGACCAAAATTCAATTCAATAAACATTGAGTTGGTAACCTTGATTTGTTGGTATTGGAATTTTTCACCTCCTTTAGAGCTCATATGTACTCTTCCATTCTCCTCATGAGACATACCAAAATTGTTTCAATAAACATTAAGTTGGTACCCTTGATTGGTTGTTAGTATTTTCCATTTCAGTGTATGTTGGCAACAAGTCCACTATCAATTTGTCATACATGTCAAGTGTCAACTTCATTCAATACTTCAATTTTCATTCATCATTCACCACTTTCTCTTCAATTCAACATGACCCCCATAAGAGCCCGTTTGGAATTTAATAATGATTGTGCACTTGTTTTTAAGTAATCATGATCAATTTTGATCAAAGTTTCAACTATATAGGACTATACCAAGAGTGTTGTCTGTTGTGACATGTTATTTTATAAATTGCGGCAAGTGAAAGGAATTTTTAACCTCACTTTCGTAAGTACACACATGCCGAATTGTTTTCCAAATCAAATAATATTCAATTTTAATTCATTGTAGAGATCCTGATGAAGAGACAATAAATGACTCGAAAGCTTGAATAGAAAAAAGAGTTCACTTTATTTTCCATCCCCTTGTTGACTGCATACCCGAATTTAAAAAGGATTCTTCCATATATATATATATATATATATATATATATATATATATATATATATATATATATATATATATATATATATATATATAATCGAAAGGTTGAAAGAACTGAGCAGGTTGAGGAATACAATTTTTTGTATCAGCATAAAGTTATTCAAAATTTGGATACATATATTTGTCATTGTACGATTGTACTAATTTGTCTGTTATTTCGAATTTATTTCTATGACTTTTTCATGTAGGAAATAATATATTCTTTTCTGAAAATATTTTTCACCCACATTGGCATGTAGACGTAAAATTAATAAGTGGAAATTTCCCGGCACATGACAGCTATCATATAATTGGGCAAAAATAATATTGAAATAATATTGACAATATTTTTTATTCACCTACTTTATAAGTTGGAAATATTACAACAATTTATCAGGGTGTACATTCTATAATATTGATTAATTTTAAATTCTTCAAAAATTCCATTTCTACCTCCTCGTTCCTAAGTGGTGAATGAAACACAGAACCGGTGTTTTTTTTTAAATATGCCTCTGTTTCATAAAATAAAAATAATACTGAGACACCAGTTTATTTTTTCGAATATTAGATTTGTGTCCAAATGGAGGCACAATATCACGCAGAATGTTGTCAATCTCTTTAAATAAGTTTTCTTGCTCAGGATTTAATCCAGATTTTTTCACTAGGTATGTTAGATATTTTACATTTTCATGGTACATTTCAATATGCTGTGATTCTTTGCAAAAGGAACACAATTCATACGATTGAAAGTTCATTTTATTATCACTTTTTCACTAACTTATGATTGTATACAATGTTATGAGGAAAGGGAAACATTCTCAATTGAAAATTGATAGAAAGATTTTTCTGTGAATTGAAAAATCCACGATTAAAATGAAGTTATTTTTTGTGAATGTCTAACAGAAAACAACTACTTCCCCGGCTAAAGCCACGCTGGACATTGAACTACATCTGATAGATATTCTGAAAAGACCCTAACTCAAAAGAAAAAATCTGAAATTGAAAATTTGCATTTTCATTCAGATAGTTATTTGATTTTCTATTCCAGTCTTAATTAAGAACTCATAAAGATGAATGAGGCAAAGAAGAATGTTTTCCAAAAGAGAGTACTCACCAGAAATCATTCATAACATTGACGCAGGAGAGACATCGCATTCACTAGGTCTTCAATACATTTTTGTCGACGAAAATCTATTTCACGCTTTCACGATCATCAGGAAGACCGGAAGAAATGGGAAACACATTTTCAAGAAGCAATCTCACTTTGCAAAGATGGAAAAAGTTGGAATCATTCCTTTTGGAGAGACACTTTGAAATTTCAAAGTGTTTTTTAATTGAATATAATTCCGGTATAAAATTTTCTCACCGAATCCCCCACGTGCTTGAATTAATTGCGGGAAATTTGTCTCGTACATGAATTTTTAAAGAAAATTATCCATCGTCGCTTCGCGACTCGTGATAATTTTCAAAAATTTCATGTATTCAAAAAATTTCCGGCAATAACTCATGCTCTAGGGAGATTATAAGTGATAGTATTCTATATATCTCAGCCATACTAGTCATTAAAATGGATAGATCCACAGCTTTGTATAAAACGAATTCCATTCGGAAAAAGTCTTTATTTAATTCATAATTTTTTGAATTTATATTGCAAAGCGCTTTCGGCACATATCCGTCGTTAATGTTCAAATAAAATATCATTTCCTCATATTCATTCTGAACTTGGTTTGCAACTGACAAAAAGTTCAAAGTTTCAGGAACAAAGAAAATAATTTCGCAAATGATCTGAAGGTAGGACCAGAAGGGGAAGAAAACTATTATAAGAAAGGGCCACCTAACTCGATAACAACGTAATTTTGAGTCCGCATGTAAGAGGCTGCATAACACCGAGGGGGACAATAGGGCCTTCTGCGGCCTGGAATTGAATCAGAGCGCGCCCGCCGGTTCTTTGATTAAAAACTTCCTTCAACTCCCAACTTTCAGAAGTTCATTGCATAGTCGGGATTTAATTGCATCACATCCCGGTCTGATTTATTATGCATTTGCCCAGATTCTGAAAACAAATGTATAGGTGTTCGTGGAAATTCCTTCACTACCCTCGCTAATTGAAAAATCGAGTTTTTATTTCAAACTGTATTGTGATGGAGCAGAACTTTCTGGCGGACATTCTTTCAGAGATTTTTCTGAAGGTTCAGGCGAATTGATTCGGGAAAACTCTTCGATGAATGATCAAGAAGAATATAGTTCTATTACCCCAAGTCAAAGAAAAATATTTTCAATGCAGAAATTGTTTTACAGTTCAGAAGAAAAATCGGCGTTTGGAATATTTAATTCAGGAAAAAACCAGGGAGTGTACTAATTTAATTGGAGTTTATACACCTCCTGACGTATTTCCCACCATGACGTTATATGAGATTGGTAGTCTCTTTATCATAAAACTCTTGATAGGTTCCTGCAACGACATTATATCAGCGAGTGATGAGATAGAAATGAAAATAATAACGGAAAATACTTTGACAGTAATTTTTGAAAATATTTGGAGTGCTCTTAGACTCTCACCTGCAGGACTCAAGTTTCAGAGTTTATAAATTTGAATAAATTTAATATAAGAGTTATCCAAACACCAGGTATGAGAATTATCTCCATCGACCGGTCACACCAGTTCCAGTTATAGTAATTATCACTAAAAATCCATAGTTGTTAGGCTTTGGTACCATTGATACTCTATCAGCAATATAATTTGAAGCGATTTGAATTCCCGTTTTGATTTCTTATATTTGATGTATTCATTACTCATTGAACTTGATGAAAGTCAGAGTTCGGAGTAATAAAATATTCCATCGTTAGAATGAAAGATTGTGAAGCAAGTAGTGCTGGAGGAAGAGGGGGAGAGGAAATAAAAATATTCATGTTGAGATTTCAGTCAACTGACATCTAAGGAATGTTTTTGCAGTTTCTCAAACAGATAGCAGGAGGAAAACAATTAAATTAAATGATAATTGTAGGCAGGCCTATAACGTTCGTAGCGGAAAACAAGTAATTTGCGAGTCGACCTGCGTATATTTGTTAGTGGCTCATCTTATACCTTACCTTTTTACACGCTTTATATTAGCTTCACTTATATGTTTGTTTGTTTGTAACCGACTCCTTTGGGCGCGATTTTGACCCACTTCCAGACGTCCGAATGATTTGAAATTCGACAGGTGTACATAATTTTGGTGACAATGCATTAAGAAATTTTTATGTGAAAAAAAACCAAAATGGGGGCTCCAATATGGCAGACGAGTTTTGTGATTATGATCCGATTCGCTTCCAAATTGGTATCTGAAGATTTTTGTGGTCGGAAATTATGATTTTCTTGTCAAAATTTGAAAATTCAAGATGGCGGCTTCAAAATGGTGGACGAGTTTTGTGATTATGGTCTGATTCTATTCCAAATTGGTATGTGGGAATTTTTGGGTTCGGAATATCATGATTCTCCCATGAAAATTGTTAAATTCAAGATGGCGGCTCTAAAGTGGCGGCCGAGTTTTGTGATTATGGTCTGATTCTATTCAAAATTGATATATGCCACCATAGAATTTACTCAGACTATCTATAAACATCTAGATACAGGAAGGAAAGTAGCTGGTGTTTTCTTTGACCTAACTGCAGCCTTTGACTGCGTAAATCATCAGTATCTTCTCAACAAACTATCAACACTGGGGATCAGGGGAAACCTACTGAAGTGGATAGAATCATATATATCCAACAGAAAAATTAGTGTGTCTATAAAAGAGGTATTGTCAACCGAAAAATGTGTCGATATTGGTGTGCCTCAAGGCTCTGTATTGGGGCCACTTCTTTTCTTAATTTTTGTGAACGACCTTCCAGATTATATTACAGAAGGGCAGATTTTATGTACGCTGATGACACTTCTATGATAATCGAGGCATCCACCATAAGAGAATTGGATCTAAAAATGGAAAAAATCACAAAACAGTTTGAATCCTGGTGTCAACAAAATTCACTCATGGTAAATAAATCAAAATCGGTATGTGTTTATTTTTCCAATATGAACAGCGACATAACCCCCACAATAAACAGTATAGAATTCAAAGGCAGCACACAATTTCTAGGAACTGTCATAGACAGCAAACTACACTTCACACTGGAAATAGACAATATATGTTCCAAACTTGCAAGAGCAACCTTCGCGATCTTGAACCTGAAGAAGGAAATAGATATGAAAAATCTAATAACAGCTTACTACTCCTTAGCATACTCGGTAATGAGTTACAACATAGTCGTTTGGGGCCAATCAACGGATGTTTCTAGAGTCTTCACTATGCAAAAAAGAATAATAAGAATAATTTTCAACATGGGCTACAGAGATTCATGCAGAACAGTCCTGAAAAAAACAAAATACTTTCCCTAACAAGCATCTACCTATTCAAAATATCATGTTATATGTACACAAATGAAAATAACTTCCTTAAGAACAGCAACGTGCATAATTATAAAACTAGAAATGCTGAAAAGCTACATCTCACTAAATGCAACCTCAGTAAATTTAAAAAATCACCAAACTATGCAGGTCCCGAAGTTTTCAATAAACTCCCGGAAAATATAAAGAGTTTAAAATCATATCAAGCATTCAGAAAAGCATTAAAAGAATACTTAGTAGAAAAATGTTTTTATAATCTTGCAGAATTCATGCAATAAATTAGCTACTAAGGGTACTGTCATTTCCAACCTAGGATTAGATAACAAATAACAAATGATTGGCAGTTAATCAAGATACTTCACACCACTTATTCGATCCAAGTGTATATCCATAGCTTTAATCTACTCTCTATCTTAACGAGTATATATGCAATATTATATGAAAAAGCAAACATACTCATTTATACATGAACGTGTCAGTTTGTATTAACTGTATTTGACGAAACCTACTTTAAGTGTTTTTGGTAAATAAAGATTCATTATTATTATTATTTGGGGTCGAATATTGTGACTCTTTTGTAAAAATTCAAAATTCCAAGATGGCGGCTCCAAAATGGCGGCCGAGTTTCGTGATTATGGTCTGATTCTATTCAAAATTGGTATGTGGGGGTTTTTGGGGTCGGAGATTATGATTACCTAATTTGATAAAATTATTTGCAAAAAATAATAAAAATAATAGTTTAAAAAAAAAATTTTAAATACGCCTTTATAAATAAACCACACTAAAAAGTAGTAAATGAATAATAGTTCAAAAAAACTAAGAAACACGCTTTTATAGGAAACCAGACTGAAAAAATAGAAAATAAGACAAAATTTATTTTATTTCAAAAAAAGCGTGGGGTGCATGGTATGTATTATTAATTATATAGTACATTACACACCTACAGTGAAGTAAGAAATGTCTCAGTTCACAGGTAATTGTTGGCCGAGGCGATACCATGCACCCCACGCTTTTTTGGAAAAAAAAAATTTTTTTTCTTATTTTCTATTTTTTAGTATGGTTTTTTATGAAAGCATGTTTTTTAGTTTTTTCAAACTATAATTTTTTAGAGTATAATGTAATGAAGTTTGTGAATATAATAACGAATAGAACAGTGCTCTTCCTTGACTCACCGAAATCGATGAAGCCTGAAAATATCACTATATCCTTATTTTCATTGATGATGATAAAAAAAGCAATATCCCATCAAACACTGGAAGTACCTCTGCGACTATAAGCTCGCATGCAATGTAACAAAAACATCGCGTCCTGCTCGCATCCGCGACATCAATACGCATTTCAAATACACAGTAATTTAAAATTGAGGTTTGAAAAAATAGCCCCGAAAAACATCAATCCGTAATCACTTGTGGAAGTTATTGAGCCAATATATTTTTTTAATAATCACATTGGGTCGTTTTATGCGAGATTTCTTCGAGACTTCCATATTCCATTTCCTCTTTCATCACACATAGAGAACATTATACCAATTTCAATAGAAGTTCAATTATGATTTCATTAGGTAGCATTTCTGTGTTATTATTGAAATATTCAGTTCAGTAGTCCTATCGATATCCACATTCAGCTTTTCAGGCGAGGTTCTCTGATACTTCTCTGATACTTCTCAGTTGCATTCCTTTTTTTGCCACACATAGAGTAACACATGCCAACTTCCCATATTAGATTCAATTATGAACTAAATAAACGTTACTTTTGGTATACTATGTGATATTGAGTAGTCCCTTTGGCACTACCAGTATGTTTCCAAAGGATCTCGCATCGCTTTAATGAGGAATTGGCTTTCGGTGAATTTGCTCGATTTTTTTATATATTGCAGAACTCGTGATGCTGATCGCATATCTTCATTGCACCACCGCTCTTAATTCAAAAGTTCAGATTATATAGGGTGCTAAAGATAACTTTTTCAAAATTGCAAATGGCCACTGTGAAGAGACTTCTTCGAATATTAAACCAAATGATATTAGCATCTCCTGGATCAAACTGACATATCTATCATGTATTTCTCATGAAACTGCACCAGACCTGCTTATTGATATATCCAAATGCCTGAAATTCCGTAAAAGTCGTTTACAAACTCGATCGATCACGGGGAAAGTTCACTCTGCAGGTACATCAAATATACAGGGTGGATCAAAAACTAGTGTACTCCACTGATAATCTCCTCGAAGTAGTTATGTTTGATATTGATTTCATTGAAACATTTCCACAAACACATTCTGTCCAACACACATCTGTCGAAATATTTTGAACAATATTATTAGTGAATAAAACTTTATATACTTCGATTAGTAGAACAATTCGAATGGTGGTAGAAGAATCTTGAGAAATATTGCAAGTAATTAAAACAGAAACATTGATTCACAACAAAATAGGAAACGAAATATGCTAATGAAGAACGACAGGAAATCCAGAATTATTCAAGTTTCAGTATTCAGATGACATCCTGTTGGAAACCTGGGGCTCGACGCTGGAAAACTGTCAATTGATCTTGATTGATGATGTATTATATTACCTAATTCAATTTCAAAACTGTGGAATTCTTTGAATGTAAAACCAATATATAACTGGGTACCAATAAACTAGAGAATGATGACATGAACAACGTACAGAAAAGGATGATAGAGTCAGAACATCTGATCAACTTGTTTCTCTCTATGTTAGCATCCACTATATGGATGATACTGTTCATACGTGCGAAGCCAAGGTACCAGATAACACTGGCCACATTGGCACAACTTCCGATGGTACTGGCTCCAGTTCTACAAGTGCAATAATATCCAAATATAACACAATTGATTTGTTCAATATCCTCTACATTTGCTTCGAATTCTATGAATAATTGATATTTGGTGGCATTAAGGAATCTTGAATAACTCTCATTCGTAAAAATCCAGGCTCATTCGTATTTGCATCCATTAGGAATTCATTTTCATCATGACGATATACAGTACCTTGTTATAAGATGCTGCCAATTCCACCTGGTATATGTCAACTGTTATATCTCGTACCAATTGAAATCTAATCTTGGGAATTCATTGAAATGATCCTGTCTACTGACCACGTCTCATATTTAGATTTTCTGCTTCAACTCTGGCTTAAACTACGTTAACTCTATTAGCCTTTTCCAACATTATATTGGCCAATTCTGGGTTGAGATCTGTCATTTGAATAAGCGGATGGCACCTTCTATTTGAAGAAAACATTAAATATTTTTATATGATGTTTATCAATTTTGCGATGAAATTTTTTTTGAATTTTCTTCAAATGACCATTCCGTGCCTCAACTATCCATCTAGTTTTTGTTATGATTCTGGACTTGTTGGCTTCGTCAGTTAGTAGTTGTCTCTGTCCTCGAAGTAGAACTGAAGTCATTTCACAATGAATGCCGATATTCTGAATAAAAGGAAAAGCATCTTGGTAGCCCCTACCTACAATCTTATTCTTCTTCTCATTTGGTTGACATCTATAATCAATTCATTCTGCAGTATGCGTGCATCATTATTTCTCGAATCTGCGATATATGGGCCTTAATTCCAAAATTGAGCATCAGAACCCACAATTACTGGTTTGATTAAATGTCTCCCTTTGTGTTGCCGAACAGTCAATGTTTCAGGGCGAATATGATTGTCGTAATACCCGAAAGTTGCAACTTTTGTCAATGTACAAATGAGTACCATCTATATGAACTACTGCTTTCGGGTTGTGGATTGTACAATTGATTCGGAAAAACACTAACATGTCGTTTTTTAAACTGTTCTCTTGCTATTGCATTGAATCCTATATTATCGGGAACGGAACGAGTCATCAAATATTCTCGCACTTCAGTTATCACTATAAACTTGTTGCCTGGCGGCTTGAATAATTGAATATGATGGTTAAAAAGTCAACGGAAATACCTTGTCGTAGTTTGTATAAGAATGCCAATAAATCTTTCTTAGAAATATGTCTCTCACTTATATATTGTCTTGGTACAGATACACAATGATTATATAAGTCATCAAACTGTTTTTTTGTGAGCGGAGCAATGGATTTGAATTCTCCATCAGAAAAACTATTCTCGTCTACGTAATCCAATTTATGCTTAGCGGCAGTTCTGAGTTCGTTTAAAAATGATTGATATATCTTAAGCCTATCTGTAGGATGGAAAATAAAAATCCACGATCATCAAGATGAATTCTACAGGAACGGGTATTTTTGGTATATATATGTTATGATATATGAACACGTTGACTCTGCATTCTATTGTGGGTTTTTGAAGATCAGCTAAACCATTGCAAATGAGACACGTGTGCTTGATGATTGTGTTAAATATTCCATCTCAAACATCCTGGATCTTCTTGAAGTGATGAATCTCTTGAATAATTCATTGGTGTTAAACAGATTCTATTTCCATCAATGTCTGCTACATGTGGAAGTTCCGTTTGGTCGCGTCATTCAATGGCAATTTCTCGTTTCAATTCATTTGGTTCTCCATCGAGTCGCGCCATATTTTGTGTATTGAATATAACATCACACGTAGAACAATTCAATCGGTGACGATTAGCCATTTTTTCAATAATTGATTCAATTTCAATGAGAACTCAACATATGCAATGATTGCAAAATGACAAGTCAGTATTTGTTAAACAAATGGACATGGTTGCCATATGTCATTCCAAACCAGAGCCATTCTGACCAAACTAAAGTTGCAGCTAGTCCATCTCCTTCCCAAGTGTGGGCACTTTTCAAATAAACTTAGTGTAGAAATAGTATACATGACTCAGAGTGAACATTTTATGGCATAGGCTCACAAATGGAAAGTGTGTTTTTTTTTCGTAATGAAGGAAGCATTTATATGGGATTATAATTGGCCACAAATGGTTCACAGCAGGCTACCAAACATGTATTCCCTTCCATATACAGGAAGTTTCAATTATATACCAATCCATGGACATTTCACCAATTGAGGAGTGAATTCGAGTAACGAGTATGTTTTGCGAATTGGTAGTTTTGCTAGTCATTGGTGGGAAGTCGATTGAGGTTCATTCTGAAATTCGATATGCAACATGTATCTAGAATCTAGAAATTCTCCAAGGAATTTCGAAATTGATTGTTGTTACGCGAATGTGATACACTCTGTATAGGTACGAAACATTTTTTGTAATGAAATATGAGCATATTTTCTTACCCATAATATTGTTATTCAATGATTTTGTATTATCCCTGTTAGAAATGTTGTTGAATTAATGTTAGCATTAGTATTTCTACTGTGAAAATTTTTCATTTCAAAACATGGTGGACGATCGGGTTTGATGTCGTCGAGTAAAACTGCATTTTCATTGAGAATCGTTGCTCCGATCAACTTTCCACACGAGTATTTCTATTCAGAAAATTGTCTACGTAACCTAATTTTGTTGAAAACTCTTGAAAAATCATCTGTCATTTCAAAGTTTTGGGGTGTGGACCATCGGGGGTAGTCCGTTCCTGACTTTGTAGCAATACAACTGACTCCTGCATGGAAGTTCATCAAAGGAATTCATTTGTGTAGTCAATCACCAAAATTTAGATGATTTTGAATATTCACTTTGAAAGTTATCAAAGAAAAACATTTTTCATTTTGTTACTTTGAGGGCCCGTAACTTGGTAACGAAGGCTTTTAGGAACAAAAGTTATATGAAGTACTGGTGATATTTTGACCCCATCTATACATTACGAAAGGAAAAGAGGAAGTCCAGGGACACCCTGTATACCTTTATCCAAAGGATTAATTTTTTCCATCACTAGGCACACAGAACCCATTATTACCCGATCAGAAAGTGACATAGCCAATGACACAGTGATTCTCAACACCTCAGACTATGTCGAGAAGATGAGATAACTATTAAACTCTCCCGAGTATCAGACCACCAAACGTTACGTTATTTTTTGATATTTTTCGAGATTCTTTTACCTCCACTAGAGTCATTCTACTACTCGTAGTGTATATAGATTTATACATATCATTCAAAATATTCCAGAGAAAGTTGTTTAAAATGTTTCAACAGATGTGTGTCGAACACATATTTCAAACATAATACTGGGAAATTATCAGTGAAAGACACTAGTTTTTGATCCACCCTATATATTTTATGTATCTGCACCGCTCAATTTTTTGGAACTCAAAAACTTGCTATCTTTTAACTCACCCTGTATATCGACTGTACGTGCAGGAATCATTGTTTTCTATAGTGTATTCAAATCGGCCGTATGAACAATCGATGCATACTCGATTTGGTTTATATATTCGAAAAAGTCTCTTCACAATGGCCATTTGAAGTTTTGGAAAAGTTATCTTTAGCACCCTATATAATCTAAACTGTTGAATTTAGAGCGGTGGTGCAACACGAGTTCTGCAATATATAAAAAATTCGAGCAAATTCACCGAAAGCCAATTTCCCATTGATGCGGTGCGAGGTCCTCTCTACAGGATATTCTACTCATTGAATAAATGATATTTGATATTGGAACCCATGTCCGAAGGTCTTGTAAGACGAAAAAAATATGATTTTCGCTTATAATTTCAAATATCACTTCATATCTGAAACATTTGCTTAGCTCGCAGAAATATGCTCATTTTGATGAATGAACTCAATAACCACTTCGTCCATGGACTGCGCGACAGGAATTATTTAAATTTTGCTTTCCCCCCAATATTGATGCTGATGGTCAAATCTCTGAAATTTTTTTTTATTTATCAATCAATTTAACTCATATAATCTTCAGGTTAACTTAATTCATCTGCATCGTTTTCACGAACATTTTTTGACAGTTCTAACAACCATTAAAATTTTGTCATTTTGTGCCATATGAAACAATTTCACCCAATCATGTCACATTACACTGATAATTACATTCAGTGCAATTATCAATCACTATGACAACACGATTGAATTTGACAACTTCATTCCAAATTTATTCATTCATTCCAATTCCCAGAAATGTAAATACAAATTTGTAGCTTATTCTTTCTCATTGCGAGATTGAATCCCTATTTGAGGGGGTATACAGAAAATGTTACCATCACGCCGATGATCTGTCGCCCTAATGAATCCATCACCAATTCCTTCTATTCTCAGAAAAAATATGTTTTTCCATTTCAGTCGCTATCTGTACGACAACTTGTAACGATTCGAACGGGTGTAGACTTGAGAGCACTTTGGAAGTAGAAAAGGTTACATATTGAACGAAAGAATGCGCTGCAGTATATATTTTGATTGAGTATAAAACAAATCGGTCATGATGGCACGGAGGTAGTAGGTTTTTTGTGTGGACGTCAACGGTCCTGTGTTATATCAATTGGAGTTCATTTAAGGTTAACAGGGAGTATATTATTAGTTGGAATATTTGTTTTAATGTTTTGGGAACACTTGAATTGACATTTTATGATTTTTTCAATTATCAAGGATTTTTTTTTGCACCAGCAAAGTGATCAGAGTTTTGTTTTTTCTTATTCACACTGACTTCTCTTAGTTACATTTTGAAAATCAATTAATAACTGAAGATATTTTAACATACCTACTCTTATTTCTTTGAGATAATAATTCTGAATATAATCGGGCTTAGGTTTGTCAGCTATATTTAAAAAAATTCTATAAATCAAACACCAACAACACAAAAATAGCATAGAAGCACAAAAATACAATAAATGAATAAATTTGAATACTGTACCTCATAAAAATTATATTGTTATTTGCCTCTATGCCCGTTTATTTTTTAATTAAATGCCAAGTCGTGAATGAAAAAATAACTCGAAACAAAATGAGCAACAATGTGCAGGTTTCAGATTTCCAATTTTGGGAAAATTACATATTGAAAATGCGGTGTATGATTTTTATTCCGAAAAATAAAACTGCAAGTTGTTTGAACATCTTTTGTTGACAACAGTAGAAAATTCAAAAGTCTTATGCAATTAATTGAAATTCTATTTTTTCCTTCAACTGAAGTAGCTTTGCACATGAATGTATGAAACAATGTAATTTTTTATGTTTTCAATCCCAATTTTATAACACGTTTTTTAATGGTGATGGTTATTCGTCCACTTATTGAGTTACAACAGAAAACATCAATATAATACAATAAAATATAATACAGAAAATTAAGTATGTGCGTAGGAATGGGGCCAGTGTAGGTATGCTTGTTTCAACTTCAATACTAATGTAAAACGAATGAATCGCTTTGTAGCCTAACATACTATCGCCCTCAACATATACACTTTCATCGCTGATATATTGTTTAAAAATGTTCAAACATGTTATTACACAAATAGACATATAAACATATACCTACACATACATATACATACAAAAACATGTGTACACACATGAATATCTGAAAACTATTGATATTTTCGGTTAATATATTATTCAAATAATTAAATTATTTCCCTTCTTATTACTTATATTACTCATTTCATTATACAGTTTTGATGCCACATAAATATATTTTTCTAGGACAACCTCGATAAATGTTCATTTTATAACCGTAACTTCAATCATAAACAAGCACATTTTGTACAGAATTTCATTTTTGCATCGGTTGCTAGGCAAGTTGCTAAGCAAAAAATTCGAAATGGAATATTTCGTGTTAGGTCTAGGTTTACTCTAAAATCACGACGACTACGGCTTGTCAAATTATGACGTCCAGCGACAAATTGATGAAATGTCATCAGATCGTTTCTGTCAAAGTTTCAGTAGGTAACGAGTGATTTCATAGTTGTTTTCTATAAAAACTATTAATTAAAATGGAAACTGATAGTGACATTGACTTAGATTTGACACCTCCGAACATAATAGAAGCAGCGAAGGTAACAACACTGAATTTATTACCGGAAACGTCGAAGAGTATGTATCAACGCGCTTATAACCTTTTTTTGGAATGGAAGGTGGATCAAAAGACAAAATCGTTTTCCGAGAACGTTTTAATGGCTTATTTTGGCGACTTAGCCAAAAAATTTAAAAGTTCCACTTTGTGGTCACACTTCTCAATGCTGAGAACGACTCTTAGTATCTATAATGATATAGATATTGCCAAATATTTGAAACTGAAAGCATTCCTCAAGCGGCAGTCTAACGGCTACAAACCCAAATAGTCAAAGATTTTTACAGCAAATGACATCGATAATTTCATTGACCAGGCTCCAGATTGGATATATTTGGCAACAAAAGTAAGTTTTATATTTCCATTTGATGGAAAATATGTTTAAGTTAACTGATTTACATTGTAGGTTGCATTAGTTATGGGAGTAATGGGTGCATGTAGAAGACATGAATTACATCAAATGAAAATTACTCCTTTCAATGATTTTGGTTCAGCTGTTTCAGTAACAATACCAGACAGTAGAACCAAAATAGTACGAAATTTTACTGTAACTGGCAAATTCTACGGAATTTATAAAAATACGCAAATCTTCGCCCTCTAAATGCTAATGGTCTATGGTTTTTCATTAATTATCTAAAAGGAAAGTGTACCATTCAGAGAATAGGTCTGAATAAGTTTGGAGCTATGGGAAAAGACATTGCCAAGTATTTAAAATTGCCAAATTATGAATTATATACTGGGCACTGCTTTCGCCGATCCTCCGCAACAATTCTTGTTGATGCTGAAGGTGACATAACCACGTTAAAACGCCACGGTGGCTGGAAATCTACTACAGTCGCTGAGGGATATATTGATGAATCGAAGAAAAGTAAGCTTGACTTAGCAAATAAAATTGCAAATGCAATACAGAACATACCATCAGGCATACCAACGAATTTAGAAATGGAAAATCGCGAGAAGCCGTCTACTTCAACGTCGACAAATTATCAATTTCGAAAAGAATTAAGTATTCAGCAATCAAGTTCTCCAAATATGATATTCAATAATTGCACATTCAACTTCAATTAGATACATACATACATTTATAGGCTTCTATTTCTGTGTACCTATTAGAAATAGCAATAAAGAAAATATTCACATATTTCTTCAATTTATATTTTAATTCTGATAGAAAGCCCATTAGTGGTGAATTCGATGTAATGAAATATCATCAGTTCATTTCTTTCAAAGTTTTTGCAATGTATGCATGTATTAAACGTGAACGATATGTTGTCATAGAAAAAGTATAGTATGCAACTCGCAACAAAATGGCCATTTTGCACTCGTATGAATTGCAGCACTTGCCTTCGGCTCGTGCTGCAAACTTCATACTCTTGCAAAATGGGCATCATTTTGTGCTCATTGCATAATATACTATTTTTGACCTAATAATTATACAATTTTCCGTATTTCTATATAAGTTATTATTATTCATATTTAATTTTGATGAATTGTGATTTGAGGAAAATAAAGTTGTCTTAGATGAAAAGCTTTTAGAGTTGAAAAATTGTTCTTCGAATATTGTTGGGTTTTTGATAAATGGTTTTCAGTAAATTTTTGCATTGTTTCTTGTCGTCATATTATTAATGGCTTCTATACGTTGCATTCCATGCTATGATTCTGTGACCCAACCGTTCTAGATGAGCTCTAGTTATCAGCTGCCAGGTTATCAATTATCTAAATGAGATGTTTGAGGTTTCCAACTACACATCAGGCAACTATGTTGGAACTCTTCCCAGGGGCAAGGGTCCTCTCTATTCATAAATTCTCAATGACATACATTTTTATTTTTATATGAAATGTTTTTTGAAACACCTTGTCATAATTATAAATTCGAATGAAGAATTTTTCAAAAGTAGAATGCTTTCCGTGAAAGACCATTGTACACTCATACTCCCCCTCAAAGATAGTTGCCAGTTCTTTCTAACATGCTGGCATAAAACCAATTTTCTGCTTCTCCCATTATTTAACAAATCAGCCACCCATTTCCTTTGAACTCAAACATTTACTGGATCAAAGAAAGGATCTGCACAGACTTACTTCCAAACTAACAATTAACAAAGACTATTCGAAATAGATTCTCTTGTGAAATTAAAAACAATGGTGGGAGTTTTTTAATAACGCCAGATTAAAGCTGTTCCGAGTATAATGAGGAAAGTTTCTTGTGTCAAGTTAGCTCGGGTAAATTTACTTAGTCAATTTGGAAAGAATGAAATTCGGAAATGAAAGTGTGTGTCTAAACCGGAATGTTCCGAAATTGGATTGCGGCAGGTCTATCGGGATTATCTGATGGGAAAACAGAAGAATTTGATGAACGCATATGGAATCAAATATTCACTGCTTCATTTCAAGGTGCTTCGTGGTTTATGAAATCAGTACTAGATTGTTGAATTATTTGATATTATCTGATACCGATATTCGGGATTATGATGGTAGAGTCGATACATGGTATTATATGGCATCCAATCATTGAACATTCTCACTTGACTCTGGGTGATATACAGCGTGTTTGTAAGTGAATCCATATAGCGTGTAAAGGAGCGTCCACACCTAACAGGAGTTCAGATAGCGACCTTTAATAAAGTGCAGATGTTCTCGGATGGCGAAGTTGGCAACAAATCATCAGTGAGACGAAATGTTTATATTTATTTAATTTTACTTTATCTGAGATAAATAATGACAGCTGTTGGGCCAGCCCAAATTGCACTAAGATTAACATGTTTGTATATCAGATCTCATATAGTATTTGATGATCAAATAATTTGAGCGGTCGAAATCAATGACAATTAACAAAAGTTCAACTTGGATCAGTAGCAGGTAGCAGATTAGGTCGATTGCATAATCCCATTTGTTAAACATGAAATTGATATTCATTTAAAGATCGATATGATACAGTAAAATGATACAGTCTTCTAAATGAGACCTTTCACGTGGAGAGTAGAAATTTGGCGTGGTGAAAGCGTTTTATGACACAATACTTCTTCAAATATTCAAATTATATTAGTTATCTCCTGAATTTGTTTTACATGCAGAATCAGGCAACCTGAAAAAATTGCTGAATTATGGAAAACCCATTCAAACAGAGTGCCATGGAGTCCAATATACATGGGGTTCAATTTTATTCATTAAAATAAACCTGTATTAGAGATTTGTTTCTGAATGTCCGATAACCAAAATTTTGGTCATGATGACCTGTTCAACAAAAAAATAAAAAATATGGTGGTACAGTGAATTGGGTTGAATTGACAAGGCTATCAAAAAATATTTTGGAGAGAAATTGTTCAGAATGAAATCAGAACTTTCTTAACCAATTGCACTATATTTGAGAATTGAAAATTACTATGAAAAACCATGAAAGAGGTTTTTACTTGAAATTAACTTCATTCAATTGAATCATAAGTTTGTGTCGAAATCATCATATGTGGAATGGGTACTTCGCTGGAAATATGGATAAGTTGTATTGCTATCTGTCATGTCATGCCCTATATTTCGATGCACATGAGTTTATTTTCATTCTTCGATTCCACCGGTAATTTAATTTTAAATTTCTGCAGAACCAGTAGTTACAGGACATATATCAAATTGTATTATTTGATAATTAATGGAAAAATCAATGAAATACTGATATTCTATAAACAACTCATCACTACATTTTTTCCAGAAGTATCATTGAATTTTTCAATATAATTTTGTGAGGCGAGGACTCCATGCCAATAAAATCACTTTCATTTCTCACATTCATTCCTCTCATACACAAAATATTTTTCTCCATACTTTCTTCTTATTTTTCTTCAAAAAATTTAAACCAATAATTATCCATTTCTATACATTTTCTTTCATAATCTACTCAAGCTTTAACTTTTTCTAACTGATCTGTACCAATAATTACATCAAATTCCATGTCTTTGACTACCAGTAATTGTAATTCAATATTTTATCATCTATCTCCAAATTCAAATTAATGTATTGGCTTGTTTTCGCTATTTTTTCCCATTGATTCCTATCAAATTTGTTTCAGGCATTTTTACTATTGTATTTTAATTAAAGAATATTTTCTAGACTATTTTCTTTATTAAAGATGTTTCAGAACCAGTATCTATCAAATTTTTATTTTTTGTTCCCTATTTCACCTGTTAAAATTATTAAACCTTTTAATTGCTCATTTTCCATGTTTTCGTTTATCATTATAAATTTATAGGGTGTTCATAGTTATGTCTATCCAGCTTCACATATCAACCATATGTAAGCTGGATAGACTCTAATAAAAAAATTGTTGTTCAGATGTACTTGTTGTCGTGGTTTATCTGGTTTTTTTCCACCGTATATCTGTTTGTCCTTCCCTTTCAGTCAAATTTTGGCACCATTGCTCTTTCTACGAAAATGCATATGTTTTTTTTGTTCATTAGAATCCTGGTTATTAATAGAAGGATTTTGTTGACCCTGTCTATTATAACATTGATTTTGTTTGGATACCTGTTATTTTGATACTGATTCTATTATTTTATAATTATTATCATGGTTACTATTTGTATAATGATTTCTGAAATTTCTTGGGTATCAGTGTTATTATTATTTACATATTATAATTTTATTCCTATTTGTTTGTAATAATACTTTGGTTATTCATAAACCTACTTTGATTGTTATAGTCTTGATATCTGTAAGTACCTTGTACGTTCCAATGCTGGTTGTTATTTTCCCAACTTCTATAAGATAAAGTTTTTTCCAATCTTAATGATCATTATCTTAGTCTATCCATGGTTTTTATTTCATGCATATTTATTATTTCAAAGATCTCCTGTTTGAAGTGTCTACTTATGTTGCCTACTATTTCTCCTTCCCCCATAACCGGTTGAGGTATTGCGACATTGCAAAAAGTTGTATGGCTAATTGTTATAGTTCATACTCCTTTTCTCATCAAACTTGCCAAACTGTAATTTGTCTCTGACAATTAATTGAGCATGCCCCCCCAATATTGTTTTATGAATAAATTTCCGAAATCTTGAAAGCTTTCAATAGTTTCTCTTGGCAGTTAACCAATACAGGGTTGATAAGTAAATATTGCCAATAATCCTTTTAATTTTCTATTGAATTTATATTCCTACTTTTATTTTTTTATTTTGGCTTTTATTCATCTGTACCCTTGGCATGTGTTTATTATCCTATTTTCTATATTGCTATCTGATTTCCTTTGCTCTGACACTTTTATTTTTCTTCTAAACCTTTTTTTTTTTGATGTTTTCGATCAAATTATTTTTTCCTTTATATTGGATATTTATTTTCTACTGTGATTAATTCTCTATTGTATTTTTTGTTGTGTATCAATTTTATTCAGGATGTTTATGTCATTCATAATTTTTCCCTACCTTGTCAATATCTATTCTCATATCTTTACTTGTTTGTATTTTGTTCTATAGAATTATTATTAATAGTTATCTCTTGGCAAACACATCCATAAAATTCTGTATTATTCTGTTCTATATTGTCTCTAATTGTTAATGCATTCCTTTTTCTTCTATTTCTTAGTACTTTCTTTCCATTCTTTCATATTTTTTTCACACCTTTTTTTTTTCTTTTTTCCTTTCTCTCAGTGTATATTCATTCTTTCTATTTTTCTTCCTTTTCTGAGTTTTTTTTCATTTATCTTTATGCTTTTTTCCATTTCATTTTTCATACTTTCTATTTTCTCTTCCATTCTCGCTGAATTTCCTTTTCTTGTATGTTTTCATTAGATTTTCTTCTAATCTTCTGAATTTCATTCATTCTTTTTTCCATTCTTGCTGAGTTTTCTTTCATGAATCCATTATTTTGTACTGCCTGTCCCTTTCTGTCTTTCACTTCTTCCCTTTCTCCCTCTCACATTACTACTCTCTCCTTGTTCCTGATCACCCCTCTCTCTACCTTCTGCACCTTCTTCCAAACCAACTTTTTATCATCTCTCAAATCCATTTTCTCCTTTCACACTGTCAAATTAAGATTTTTCCTGTATACTATTTTGATTTTAAACAAATATTTTTCTTATCAATTTCTATAAAATTTTCTCTTTTCAAAATCAATTCATATACTTGCTTCTAATTATTATATTGGCTGTTCGCTCCTCGTTTGACGACAATATTATTATGATGATGATGTGGGTTGTTATTTTCATTTTTTATTGAATTGATTTTTATTGTTATTTTACTAACCACTGGTCGTCACAATAATTTTGCAATTTGTTATGATAGTAGGCTTTGGTTGATTTGATTTATTATCCATTTTATTTGATTCTTAAAAAAAACACTTATCATAATAATAGAAAGTCCGGCTATGTTGTTCTTACCACCATTTCACCTTTCTTTTATCACCTTTCCCCAGCTCAGTCGGTACGCCTATGTAGAGCAGCTCGTCTCAGTAGGATTGCAGTTGTGCCATCTAGTTGTTTTGCTTAAGTCAATTTACTGTTTCATGGAAATATAGTTCGTGATATGATCAAATGATAAATATCGAAACAGAAAATAGTTAAATTAATTCTTCCATTTATTGAAATTAATTTTCAAAAGTTTCAAAATCCTACTCCTGCGATATCTAGCTTATTTAATATAATTAAATCCATTAACTTGAAAAAATCATCACATGTTTGCTATGCGTAATAGAATGGATGAAGCAAATTAATATTAAAGTTATATTGACACAGTGGTCATAACTACGAAATAAAGTTGGCCACTGTGGATAAATATGATCAATGACACCAGAAAGTGTCTAACACCAATGATATCACTTCATTTATTCGGTATTGTCAGGAAAGTACCTGTAGTTCGTTGCGTTTGTGCACTCACGAAGACTCCTGGCTGTGTCCCGTGCTTTGAAAAGTAAACCTGTCCTGTGTGGAATGTGATCTGGATATCAGGTAGGTGGTTTCTTGCTCAAATAGTTGTAGGCTGTTTCTTGGTTTCGATTATTGATTGGAATTGCTCTAACAGCTGTGTTTTCTACTCATTTTGATTGATTTGTTCCATGAAAATTTTTCCAACGCTTCTTCCAGATTATATACAGGGGGTTTCATAAGTGCGACAAACTTCGAGGGGTTATTCTGCATGAAAAAATAATGACAGTTTGCTATATAACCTTTGTCCGCAAATGCTTCGTTTTCCGAGATACGGAGTGTTGAAGTTTTTCTTGAAAACTGACTATTTTTTATTGCCTGGAACGGTGAGATATGAAATTAATTTGGTTAGTTAAAAGTTAGTTGATCGCTTTTTTGACATGCATTGAGAATTTTATGTTCATCATTGGCACGCATACGGGAAATGATCTCAATTTTTTCAAAGAAAAAAATGATACGCCACCTAAGATATTCAAAATTAAAAATCATTTTTGAATTCCTCGTTCAATTTGTGACAAAAAATCTCTTTCGTCCTTTTTCGTATCGGGCACCGTTTTTATGCAAAAAAATAAAACATCTTAACGCGTATTTTTCATTCCTTTAATACATTATCAAGAACTATCTGATACAATAAAGGTAAACTAGAACAATAACAGAAAATAACACTTATAAATAAATAGACGCAAAGCTACAACAAATGTTCGAAATGACTTCCTTCGGACGTGATCCAAGATTCAACTTTTCGCCTCATTGATGGTCGTATTCGCGCAAATATTCCTGGTGTTTTTCTTATTGTCTCACAGCCGGCTATAATTAGATTCCTCAGGTCTTCAACATTTTCGACGGGAGTGGAATAAACTAATGACTTAAGGAAACCCCAAATGCGAAAATCTGGAGCATTTGAATCCGGAGATCGAGCAGGCTGATGTTCCGTACCTCCCCTACCTATCCAACGATTTGGATATACTGCATCTAAGTGCTTACGTACAATAATGCTAAAATGGACTGGTGCACCATCATGCATGAACCAGAAGTGTTGTCTCAGCTGTAGAGGAATTTCTTCAAGAAAAACAGGTAACTCTTCCTGTAGAAAATTAAGGTAAGAGTCACCTGTTAGTCGTCGTAGGAGGAAATATGGACATATTTGATGATCATCAGGTACCCCAAGCCATACATTTACTGAAAACTGATGCTGAAAATGAGCTTCAGAGATTCCATGTGGATTTTCCTCAGCCCAGAGGTGATTGTTATGGGACTTCCGTATACACTGTCGTCCAAAATCAGCCTCGTCGGTGAACAAAATTCCATTCAAAACATTAGGAATTTGAGCGATTTGATGAATAATCTAATGGCAAATAACTGGGCGTGGAAAAAAGTCTCTAGGTAGTAGAGCTTGGAGTATACATAGTTGAGTTGCCAGACCGATCAACTGGTTATGTAAAAGGAATACACAAAAATTGTAAGACATTGCCATAACAAGTTTGAATATACCAGTTATTTAATATTTTTCACTGTATCAATGTGGAGAGACCTCTCCGTTTCAGCATATAAATCTTAGACTCACGAAACAAAGTTTCAAAAGGTAGTGTAACGACAGCTTTGTCTGTCTGATAGTGGAAAGACGTCTGTTTTTTGTGGACATAAATGCAACTGGTGTCCAGTACAGAATATTGTATTAAAGTCCACAAAATTTTGAAAATACAACTAGTGTCAAAATATCAGACCCCTGGACAACGTATATCCATCTGTTGCTACCCTAGTGCGTGAAGTCCTGAAATCTGGCCCGAGATTTAAGCTGAGTTGAAAAATATTTCGTGTTGGCGTCACAAGTAACGTGCGTTTCTAGGGACCGTATCAAAAGGAAAGGGATCGGGTCAACAATAAAATTTCCGACCCTAGAAAACCACATTACAACAATAATTTTAATAATTTCAAGTTCCAGTCAGCGTTTCCGCGTGTCCATATATTTTCAAGCTTTCCATTCTCATACTCACCTCAACGATGAATATTGATCGTGCCCCTACAGGAACGAACAGATTTCCTGAAACGGGTGTCTGAAAACAAATCGTAGCATTCCCGAGCGTCTCTGCAGGAATCCAAACAAAGAGGTCCCATAACAATAACTATAAAATCCCAGAATCAGTTAAAAATGATAGACTCTGGAATAAAGTTTCTTTTTGGGTTTCGAGAAAGTGCCGATTGGAGTTCGATGTTCAAATGAGTGAAGTTGCGCGAAACTTGAACATAAAGGGGGAATAGTAAACAAATTGAAAGTTGGTGAATTTTATGGAAAAGGTTCTGAAAGCCAAACATCCACAATGACTGAGATATTTGATCAAAGTAATTGGGCTACGATTATGGCGATAGAATCATGAATTTGTGATAGCGTTAGTCCTTCAGGAAATTGACAAGTTTCTGTGTTTCAACGAAAACATTGGTAGAAAAAAATGGAGGAAACCCCCATCATTTTTCACTTAGAAAAATTACTGGAAAAATATTTAGGAAATAATGCAGGTTTATGAACACAAAATAATATATTTGTACAGTATTAGAAACTGACAAGTCATTTAATTTTTCATCATTGCATTATGAAAAGAAATAAAAACAACATTATTAAAAAAAAATTAAAAAAAATATATTGCCCATGATTTGGTCATGTGATATTGAATATTTTCATCAAATATGGTATATATGGGTATTTTAGCAATCTGGTTTTTGCGTTGATGATCTTTTTACACGCTTTATATTAGCTTCACTTGTATGTTTGTTTGTCTGTAACCGACTCGCGATTTTGACCCACTTCTAGACGTACGAATGATTTGAAATTTGGCAGGTATACATGATTCCGGAGACTATGCATTAAAATAATTCTGTTTGAAAAAAAAAACTGAATGGCGGCTCCAATATGGCAGACAAGTTTTGTGATTATGGTCCGATTCGCTTCAAAATTGGTATCTGAGAGTTTTCGTGGTCAGAAATTATGATTCTTTTGTCAAAAACTGGAAAATTCAAGATGGCGGCTCCAAAATGGTGGACGCGTTTTGTGATTATGGTCCGATTCTATTCAAAATTGGTATGTGGGGTTATTGGGGTCCCATATTATTATTCTTCTGTAAAAATTGAAAATTCTAGATGGCGGCTTCAAAATGGCGGACGAGTTTTGTGATTATGGTCCAATTCTAGTGAAGATTGGTATGTGGGGGTTTTTGAGGTCGAAGATTATGTTTGTAACCGACTCCTTTGGGCGCGATTCTGACCCACTTCAAACGGTCAGATTTCATTCAAACTTTGTGGATTTATCGAGGACCGATCACAATACACTAATTTGATAGGATTATTCCTTTTTCCATTTTGCAATATAAGATTTGTTAATTTATATAACTTTCATAAAAATCTAAAAAACCCGCATTACAAACTAAAAGTAGGAAATGAATAATAGTTTGAAAAACTAAAAACACGCTTTATAGAAAACCAAACTAAAAAATGAAAAGAAAAAAATTATTTTATTTAAAAAAGCGTGGGTGCATGGTACCAAAATGAACATTACCACTAGCTAAGTGCATTACACACCGAGGCGATACCACGCTTTTTTTTAAATAAAATTAATTTTTTTCTTATTTTCTATTTTTTTAGTTTGGTTTCCTATAAAAGCGTGTTTTTCAGTTCTTTTAAACTATTATTTTTAATGTTATATACAATCTAATCAAAATCTTGAAATTTCAGCTGGGGCACTCAACATTAATATTGTTCGAAAAGTAAGAGAAAAGGTGAATATTGGTGTAGGTAATTACAAGAAAAATTATATATTTTCGATAATTCAGCCACAATAAAATTGTGTGCAGTCAGGGGACAGTAACGTTGTGCCTCAGCAGTTGTGTGGTTCGTTAGGCACCTTGTAGCTGTTTGAAACCAATTTTGTATTGAATAACTCTTGTTCGAAGTTCACCTTCCACACAATTAAAGATATACTTTACTCAATGCTTTGATAAAAAACGAAAATGCCGGTTACAAGTGACAAAAATGGAATGGTCAAAATACGTATCTCAGATGATTTATAACAATATACAAATAATAAAAGGTATTGTAATTCTTCCGTTGATCTTCGGTTTGAAAGATAATTCATGGTGGAAGCTTGATCAGCGGAGATAAACTTCGGTAGAAGCTTGGTCTGCAATTTGTCTAGTCGCCATGTTGTCTAGGTGGCAGGGACGGACTCAGGAACGTAACTGGACCCACGTCAGGAACGAAGTTCCTTGCGCTTTTTCTTCAACTCCAATGTAATTCGATATGGAGATTTAGATTGTTCATATTTGTATACTTTAGTCACGCAAGGAAAAAGCGTTATGTTCCCTCCATGGTTCCAAAAGATCCAATAAATCAATTAACATGAGGTAGCAGGATATGTATCCATCATTTTGTGTTTTTTTTTCTCAATATTTTTTTCTTTGAAAGTTGACATTTTCTATTCCATTACATCTAATTGTCATTATACCTTGCAATACTATACCTATATAACCTTTTTCCAAACTCCTTCGCCACAGTAGAAGTTATTTTATTCCTGATAACACTATCATACATATTCAATATATACCATCAATCCAACTTCGGCATACGAAAAACACAAGAAATTATGTCCAAAATAGGATATAATCATCTAAACACACGTTATATAGGAATATAAAAGAAACAAAAATATCTTTCACGTATTACCACTCAACGATAATATCCGAATTGTATTCGCATAGATATCCTACCGCTCATATATAATTTTAAATTTCCCGCAAGCAGAACAGCAGTTCGGATAGTTTCGTACACCTTCGGAATCGTATGAGCAAGGGTTAGACGCTTGTCACACAGGCTCACATATAATAGAAAGAGACAGAGATAGAGAGAGAAAGTCGCATGGAAGGGGCATAACGCTTTTTTCTTACGTGACAATTTTCACCAGTCAACACCTACTGCAAGCCGCGTGAAAGAACTTTGTTCCAATAATTGATAACTGATCAATAATGAAGAATAATTGAAAATGTTAATAATCGAATCATTCAGACGCAAACATTTAACATACAGACATATAGACTGATAAAATCAATATACAATATGCAGATACGGAGTCGAATTTTTGTAAAGTGGTTAGACTTTACCTGGTAGCAGAATTTGAGGTCAAACTTCAGATGTTTCACCGTTTCTTTTGTCTTTCTACTTAATTCACGCGCAATAGTCTTATGATATTAGAGGTGAACGCATGTGTTTCGAAGATATTTATGCTTTAAGAGACTTTTTCAATATTGACTATTGGACTCGTGAGTGAAAATTGTTGAAAAAAGTTAATTATTGATTAAAAAACGTTGATATGTGTTGGGAGATAAGTGAAAGCGCCATGGAAAATGTAATAATATGTAATGTGTTTGAAATAATTTAGCCACAAGAATTTCATATATTTTGAAAAATCAAAGTATTATAATGAAACATTTATTCAATGAAAAAACATCCATATATTATTATAATCAAGTTACTTGCATTATATCAAACATGCTTGCGATGCATTACCTTTGAAAGACATTTCTCATTTAACAAATAGTAACCCAGTTTCAACTGGATTGTTTGCCTATCTGAAACGTATGTTGAAACAATCCCAAAAATTTTAGCATCACGTTTGTCGTTGAGAAAATTTGAGGAAGAAATATGTGTTGAAGTAATTTTTGATAAAAAAAAACTAAAATTATAACAATTTTTCATTCAATCTAATATTCGTATTTAAGATCATATATGTACATGAAATAACT
The DNA here is from genome assembly GCA_018342105.1 of Gonioctena quinquepunctata. Classification (NCBI taxonomy): domain Eukaryota; kingdom Metazoa; phylum Arthropoda; class Insecta; order Coleoptera; family Chrysomelidae; genus Gonioctena; species Gonioctena quinquepunctata. The sequence continues at coordinate 24,623 of JAFIRS010003188.1, read as the reverse complement.
AATGAAAACCTTTCTTAAGACAAACTTTCATTCACGCCGTGTATAAAATAAGTTCAAATCATCGCTGACAATGATTTGATAATTTTTTGTTGATGATTTGGTTTCAAAAACCTTGTCACGCGAAATGTTCATGAAAGTAGGTGCCAATTAATTTCCTTTGGCAATGATTGGTTGGTAAGTGTATAACTTGTTGAAGTAATAATTCTATTACAATTCGCGCGACAAGCTTTTTGAAACCAAATAATTAAACAAAAAATAATCAAATCATTGTCAGCGATGACTTGAACTTAATTTTTACATTTTAGTACACGGCTTACAAGAAAGCTTGTCCTTAAAAAGGTTTTTTATTAGTTATTTTATTTTATGCTTTTTAGTTAGTTCGCCTCAATGTGTTCTTTTCCAATAGAGCATCGTTATCACAGGATCTCTTCCATGTAAGTTTTGAGCTGAAAGAAATCATGATATCCGACCCCAAAAACTCCCACACACCAATTTCGAATAGATTCTGATCATGATTACAAAACTCGTCCGCCATTCTAAAGTCGCCAACTTGAATTTATACCCAAAACCCCCCAATTTTTTCCAAAATGTAACCATTTTGGACCCCTTCAAATTCAAATACAAAATAAATCTCTGACCCCAAAAACCCATACATATCAATTTTGAATGAAATCGGACCAAAATTACAATTCTCGTCCATCATCTTGGAGCCGTAACTTTGGTTTTTTCTCTAACAAAAACTCCATAATGCATTGTCACCGGAATTTTGTATACCTGCCAAATTCCAAATCAATCGGACCACTAGAAGTCGGTCAAAATTAACCTGCAAGATTTCACCCTAACCAACTAACGAACGAACGAACTAACAAGTAAGACTAAATAGAAGCTCCTGAAAACATTTTCCATATGTTATAAAAACAGCAAGCAACTAGAAGTAATAGTGTGGAAAATCTTGCAGAATTGAAGCAGAATTCTGCCGTCATAAGCACAAAGGGCCTAAGTGCAAAATTCGTCTATTTCGAGATATTGATCTTAGTATTTAATCCACATGCTCCTCTAACATTGCTAGTGGTTTTTGGAACTATCTACATACTTCAGAAACAGAAAATATGGTTTTAACTAAGGGCTTGATTGCACTTTATGTGTCATTTTCTAGGGAAAAACGGCTCATCTCTCAAAACTAAGACATATTAGGCTCATTTGATTGAAAAGTATGTAGATGTGCCTTTTATACTCTAGTATTCTACATTAACGCCCCTATGTCCTTAGTAACTCACACATCTGATTTAACATAAACAAGAATGAACATGCAGATTCATTCTCAGTAGTAGTTTTAGTTAAACAGTTACTCAAGTATCAAGTATATGCTGTGAAAAGAGGTTATAATACGTTGAATTTAAGATCCAGGTAAGTTTGAATAATTCATTTTACTGTTAGTTGATCATCACATGTAAATGATATGATATGTAACTTCGGATATTCGATATTCAGAGCGAATAATTTTTAACGATCCTAACAAATAATGTTTCCACTTCGAGGTATATCGGTGAAATAATTTCTTGATTTCAAGATTTCCCTAGAATGCTTTGAGATATAGAATATACCGGGTGGCCCATTAGTGTGAGGAAGTACAGTATCTCGCCTATAATGAGGAATATGATGAAATCTTTCAGATAAAAGTTCAATGGTTTACTTTGTTGCTTATTTTACAAATATTGTGGTGTATACAGAGTGTTCCTTCGAAGCGGGGCAATACAAAGCATCATGTTTTTAAATTGACCCCCTGTAAAAAATTTTGACGTTGAACTGAGCAAAATGTTTTACATAAGGAGGTATTTTTTTTTACGAAAATTTTGCGGCGTTGTCAAGTTATTGCTGAAAGTAATAAAATCTTCGGAAAAACAGACCACCACAAATGCCATCATAAAAATTTATGATAAAATTTAAGCAGAATTATTTGGGCATGCAACAACAAGAGTGAGTTGAAATGTTGGTATGGACTGAAAATTACATTTATCAAACAGGACATTTTATACAGAGGCATTAATTCGACAAACTTCGAATATCAAAAACTTTTTATTTTTTTAAATGAAACACCCAGTATGTTCTGTCACCATTGGAAGAACTACTTATTCTCAATTTTTGTTATATGACTTAGCCCCTAAAATTGACAGATTTTGTGAACTTTGCAATTCAATTTTCAATTTGTCAAAAATTCTCTTTCTATTTACGTAAGGCCAGCTAGGATTTTGACACTTAGTTACTGTTACTGGAATTTAAAATAATTGCAATGTTAAACTCAAAACTGAAAATCGGTTGGGAAAAGTCTGGAAAACATATTTTCGTTGAAGTATTTAGGACCAGGTAGCCGTATTGTTAGAAGCATCGCTTTTCAATCATTCTATCTGCCAGTCGTGTGGGTTCAAAGCCTAGCGACTGCAGAATCTTTTTTCTGAGAGAAAGTGCTAGGAATCGCACGTTAAAACGTAAGACCTCGTTAATCCTTGGCTCGCACAAGTTTCGACTCCTGAGGGCTGCCCGTTCATAAGGAGAGGACAGCTGGTAAACGGAAAAAAACTTTTAATTATTTTTATTTATTTATGAGAGTAAATAATTTAAACGAGAACAAAAAAAATATGAGAAATTTATAACAACTGCTCAAAGCACCGGCTACTTCCAAACAATAATGTATTCGGTTTTGAAATTCTTCATTAACTCGCCTCAACATGCTGACTGAAATATTTTGGAATACTCCCTAATTCTATTTTTCATATCCTCCTCTGTAGATGGGGGTGTTCTATAAACTTGATCTTTAACGTAGCCCCACATAAAAAAAAACCATTTTTGTCAAATCTGGTGAGCGAGTTGACCACTTGAAAGGACCTCCTCTACCTATCCATCTTCTGGGAAATGCAGTGTCTGAATAATTTTTAACAGGAACAGTGTGGTAAACAGGTGCTCCGTCGTGTAAATACCACATTCTTCGTTTGATTTGAATGGGTAAATGATTACTTAATTGTGGTAACTAGTTTTCCAAAAAATCGAGGTAAATCAAGCCATTTACTCTTTCCTCAAAGAAATATGGACCAACGATGAAATTTACAATTATGCCACCCCATACATTTAGGGACCACTTTGTCTGGCTGGTGGTTCGAAAGAAATGGGGGTTATCTGTTGAATAATAATGGAAATTAGGTCTATTTACAAACCCATTTTTATGAAATGTTGCTTCATCGGAAAATAAAACATAATTAAAGAAATCTCTGTCTTGTAGCAACTGTTGCTGAGCCCATTCACAAAATGTTACTCTTTTCTCAGAATCATCATCTAATAACTCTTGATGTAACTGAAAACGGTACGGATGAAACTTATTCTTTCTCAAAATTCTTTGTATAACAGTCCGGCTTATGTCAGTTTGTTTGGATATTTCTCTATGCGAGATATGAGGATCTTCTATAACTTTCAAGAGGACAGTCATTTCAGTTTCTTCAGTTAATGCAGTTCTGGTTCTTTCTATTTTTTCATATGCGAAATTTCCTGTTCGAGTAAATTGAAGAAGCAACTTTTCCAACGCTTCTTTTCTTGGTTGTCGCCTGTCTGGATGACGTTCATTATAATTTATGGTCGCTAATAAACAGTTTTTATCACTTGCCCCCAGTACAAAAATCATATCGGTCAATTCTTCGGTGGAGAAATTCATTTCAAATGCTTCTCATTATAAAGCGATAGATACAAAATTGTCTGACAGTAATTTTTGTTTTATGCCAAAACTTATCGATCATTGAATGTCAAATTCATAGCCCACTTCCATAATAGTTTCATTGCGCATGGCGCACACGAGAACCACCACTTGCCTTACTGAGAAGTGCATGACGCATTTATTTCCGCACCATGAACCAGTTTACAAGCAACCGGTCAGTATTATTTTAGCACTGTAGATATTGTCTGTGGTTGAGTGAGCGTTTTGTACGGAGCATAACCTATGGAAAACTGTTAGTTCTTGAATTTTGTAAATATTAAAGTGATAAACACGCAGTTTTAGTCGTAATAAAATAAAATTGCAAATTTCACAAAATCTGTCAATTTTAGGTGCTAAGTCATATCAACAAAAATTATAGGAATGAAGTGGTTCTTCAAAATGGTGACATAACATACTGGGTGTTTCATTTAAAAAAATCAAGTTTTTGATATTCGAAGTTTGTCAAGTTAATGCCTCTGTATAAAATGTCCTATTCGAGAAATTTAATTTTCAGTCCATACCGACATTCCATCTCACTCTTGATGTTGCATGTCTCAAATTATTCTGCTTAAATTTTATCCATACATTTTTTATGATGGCATTTGTGGTGGTCTGTTTTTCCGAAAACTTTCTCACTTTCAGCAATAACTTGACAACGCCGCAAAATTTTCGAAAAAAAGAAATACCTCCTCATGTAAAACATTTTGCTCAGTTTAACGGCGAAAAAAATTACAGGGGGGTCTATTTAAAAACATGATGATTTGTATTGCCCCGCTTCGAAGGAACACTCTGTATATTCCACAATATTTTTAAAATAAGCAGCATTGTAAACCATTTAACTTTCACCTGAAACATTTTATCATACTCCTCATTATAGGCGAGATACTGTTCTTCCTCACACTAATGGGCCACCCGGTATATTCTTTCATGCGTGAAAATACGCTCTTACATGCGCAAAAAATGGCCATCGCTCTAAATTTCGAATCATTCACGTGAAATTTTTTAATTTGGTGGGTAGGACCTATTATTTATGTAATTGTACAGAAAAAATCACTTCCGGTTTAACTATAATCAACCCTAGCTGATTATATTCGAATAGAATACCCTGTATAATTTTTCAATTTTTGGATCCAGAAGATCTTTTTACATACACTAGTAGCTTTTTTTGATCCATATGTCGGAAAAACAATTTCAAAATCAAGCTAAGCTATATAAAAACTTGAATACAAAAATAATTATCAGCGTATGCTCTTCTGATAGTTTAATCAAGAATCAGAGATATGAAAATGGACCTTTACATTTACGAAAAAAAAAATTCCAAAACTTATATAGGTCGATTATATTTCATATGAAACGTCCAATTGACTTAGAATGCCATCATATATTTTTTATTTCGAAAAGATATTGCGTTTCAAAGTGTACCCGTGACGTCACGTTCATCGAAAACTACCCCCTCCATAATCCACGTTCAGAAACACGCATTACTGTTCTTGTCAAAAATATAGCTCACTGCTTGATATACACCATTAATATATAATTGAACACTGTTTATTGATAGACTCATCAACAAAAAAACCCATTTCAACAACGGTTTTCTTTATTTAAAACATTCAAAGTTTCTGAACGGGCCTTCCTTTTGATGAAGAGCGACCATTGGCAACACTGCAAATATTGAAGACAGTTCCCATTAAAATCATATTGACATTTGAGGTTAATGTTTATTTTTATCAACTTATTAATTTCTCAATATCATAAACGATTTGGTGTGTTTATAATGAAACAAGGCTTCGTAAAAGCAGGTTCGGAAAATTTGCCAAAGGGTGGATAAATGAGATTACTCCTTTTATTTATTTTTATGCTTTGTTTATGCAACGTTCCCAAGAACTAAGTGAACTAATAACTAAGGATTCAACACTAGCAAATCAATGAGCGCGTTTATGGAACCCCTAGTACAAGAACTAAGAACCATGACTAGAAAGTTGCCCAACTTTTAACTACGAACTTTAGTTCTTAGTTAAAACGTTGGTGATTGTTTAGATATAATCAATCATCAATGCATTATACTGTGAATATATATGTAGGCTTTGTCTGTTTGTATTATAATATAAATAAATTCATATTCGGTACCTGTTAGTGTTTCTTTCATGTGATGAGTCAAATATTCATTAAGTTTGAACTACTGAAAATATAATTAATAATTTAGAATGAATAGACTTGAAGTATGTTCATACAAATTTCGTAAATTTTTTGCAAAATTATTTACTTATTTCACACCAATTCTTTGTTGAGGGATACTAATCTATTTTTTACAAATACAGGCTTACATTTTCTATGGTAAAAATTTTCCCTATGGTTACAAAGCTATAGGAAAAAAAATATTTTTGAAGATATTGTCATTCTTGAAGAGAAAACTTTGACATAATACTGCACATTCTAGTTATTCAAAGTATTTTTGAATTTCAATCAATCAAAATAGAAGAAATTATTCTTATCGACAAAGTTGTAAAAGAATTCGTCCACCCTATGCTCCAGAAATAAATTGTATTGTGCCTTTTGGAGTAGCAGATATTAAAATTTTTACAGTATTGCATTTTTTCTATTCTGACCAAGTCATGGACAGACGAACAGGATCAGAGGGTTTTTCAATTACCAGACAATAATTGAATTAACTTTCTTATAGCGAGCTCTGAAAGGGTCGGCAAATTTCTTTCAATTTCAGATATGTCAGGCCAATATATAAACTCTTATAAACAATTTGCCATCATAGGCACAGCTTTTGTGAAAATCTTGTGAACACTTGATTTACTCATATCAAAGTCATCAGCCAATCGAGAGTATACATCTCCAACCCGTATATTTTTTAAACTTATCAGAACATCCATATATTTAATTTACTCAATTTTGGTAATGTATTTCACAATGTGGTAAACATTTTCAGGAGCCCCAAATAATATTACTCTTCTTTACTATAAGTGCAATAGATAAGCGCTGGCGCTGCTGTCCTTCGATATTTTCACAATCAGGATCGGATGAAGACTGACTAGGAATATACTCAGAATTTTTTTTGGTGGTGATATTTTGGTGAATCGGATAATGTACAAGCTTGGCTACTGCTAGGAGAAGAACTATTCGAAACTCTTGAGTGAATATTTCCCATGGATGTAATGTCACTCAACACAGTTTTACTAGCTGAAGGAGTGATGTTTCCATTTGGTTTGGGTTTCTTCATCGTTGGTAGGTCATATACTTATGATGGAACATTGTCAGACCATGTCATTTCAGGTTGATATGTGGACAGACATCTTGCTTCAACATAAATTTGGATCCCCTTGTTCTAGCATATTCCTAATTCGTAGTATCTTCTTTCAGCTGGAACCAAAGAACAATATGTTAATAGGACTGGGTATAAAATACAGTACTGATCGATGATTTTGCAAACTTGGATTGAGTGAAATTAAAGATCGTTCCTTGATGTACTCACCTGGAAATGTTCTGCACAAAAGCATATATTTCCGCTTTTTACGAAAGTTTGATTCACTTTCACTGGTGTTCAGACAACCGTGCACATAGCACTTTTTAGACATTTCCATAGTTATTAAAATTAGAAAATAATTTCCGAAATTTTTCAATACCAAACATTCATGGAGAGCTTGTTCATTTGCAGCAGTTCTCTGCATATCTCGTGTCTCGTATCAGATATATGCAAGAGAAAGAGCTGAAGAGAGACAAACGATTGATAATATTCTATTCCGTGGAGCAAACGAACGAACCTATCAAAGTATCAAATAACAAATGTCATTACGTCACAATTCCATGAGTCGCAACTCATACAACGATGCCAAATCAACTTTTAGTGAACGTGACGTCACGAAACCACTTTTTTCCGGATTATGAAAAAACTACCCATCAGAAAAATAAAATAAAAAATTCCAAGTGATATTAGCACATATACTTTCTAATTACAGTGTTTTCACATAGTGCATAAAAAGGTCCATTTACAGGGTGTCCTTTTCAATCGACAGTTGGGGTTGCTTTTGATTAAACCGAAAAATGTGAAATGAATGCTTTTTTCATGAAAATAAGCATTTCCGTATATCTAGGATTTTTTATTTTTCGAAAGTTCCAACATCACTGGCCATTTTTTGTTCTCTGTAAGTATAATGATAGGCTCAATGAATGTCGAACATAAATTTCACGAATGGGTCAACTTTTCTATCATATCTTTATTTATCATATTATAGGTGGATAAAAATGAATTCAAGGGGAAAAATCATCGTTGAAATGGCACGCAACGAACTTAAAGAACCTACTTCAAAATCTGATGCCTCAGGAGCTGAGGCACACTGATTAACATTTGACTTTCCTGAATGCAAGGCAGTTGATCAAAAATGATCATAATACTGGTAGCAGCTCATTGGTGCCACAAATTATAACAAATCTTGAAACAGTTCTGATATCCAGCATACCTCATTTTGCTGATTTTTCTGAACAGAAAACTAATACTGATCTCCCAGAGCAACTCGTTACTGGTGGACATATCTTTCCAAAATCGCTACATTCACTGATTCAATTGAAAAAAATGCTGTAACAACGAGTATATGGTGATCCTTATTACATCATAGAAGATGATATCACTGATTCAACAGCTCTGACACCTGATTGGACTATGCTTGAGTTCACTGATTTATCGGAAGAGCGGAAAGAAGCTGATGTTCCAGACCTCCTTGCTACTCCTATCGAACATACTCTCTTCAATTTGCCTCAGTCACTGATTCAATCAGAACAAGATGCTGGAACGAAGAGTTCTCCAAGCGAAATTGATAACAAACAATCAGAAATGGAACAAGAACACTCTGATCCCGATTATATCGAAGGAAATGACACTGATAACACCGATTCCAGTGATGATTCGGCTTCAATTGGAGAAGCAGAAGCTGAAGAAAATGTAGACCCTTGTTATGGTGGCGAGCTTTCTGAAGATTCCACTGAGAAAGGAGTACCGAGAAAGCGGAAGAGATTTGAGAACTCGCCAGATCTAAGGAGACGATTGAAAGCACAGAAAGATAAGCAGGACCTCGAAGTGAAACCTGGATGCGGTATGAACTGCGAAAAAAAGTGCTCCCAGAATATCCCTGAAGAAAGAAGACGTGATATAAACAGACAGTTCTGGGACTTGAAGCGGAGTGATAGAAAAAATGTCATACTACAGAATATATCAAAAGCTAATGTTGCACGGAGAACAATCATCGCTTGTGAGAACCAATTTAAGAGAAATACAACTGTCTGGTATCATCTAAAGAAAGAAAATGGCGAACAAGTGCCTGTTTGCAAAAAAAATTTCTGACGATGCTGGGGTATCGCCCAAATCAAGACAAAATTTTGAGGGTTATCCTCCATGAGAGTTCAATTGTATTACATCTTAACAAGATGGGAGGGAAGGTAAAGTTCCTGCAAATAAAATTGACCATTTACCAATCATTGAACATATCAATTCTTTTGGTCCACGAATTTCACATTATCGTCGTGAACATGCCCCAAATCGTAAATATCTGCCTAGCGATTTATCAGTAAGAAAAATTTTCGACAGTTTCAAACAGCAATTTTCATCTTTCATTGGGTCTCACGATCTCTATCGGAAAATATTTCTTTCGTCAAGTTGGGACACGGAGAATGTGAAGACTGCAAATATTTCCTCCTGCATAATGAGGACCATAAAGAAGACAATTCAGCACCAGACTGTGCGATCTGTCAACAATGGGATGAACACATAAAGAGAGCTGATAAATCTAGAACAAGATACAAAGAATATGCTGGAAGGGAACCAGTTGAGGGAGAAATAGTATTTTCAGTTGATCTAGAAAAAGTAATTATGCTGCCCAGATGTGACATTCAAAAATGTGACATTTTCACAGGGGATTATCACATACAATGAAAGTTTCGTTCCATTAGTTACGAAGCAGAAACGTGGAATCAAGCCCGTGGCTACTATTTGGCACGATGTCATTGCCAGACGAGAGGAAGAAAATGTGAGAAGAACATTCTATTATTTCTTTCTCCACCATAGAGACGGGAAAAAAAATATTCTGTGATTGAATAAGTGTACAGCACAAAATAAAAATTGGACATTTTTTCCATTTTTAGTTTTCATTGTTAATTGTACAGCAGTTGCGACAGAACGTATCGAAATAAATTATTTCGAACCTGGGCACACATACATGTCTGCAGACTCATTTCACCACCAAGTAGAAATGAGTCTAAAAAGACACGGGAAAGTTTACGATTTCGCAGATTTCGAAGATGCTATCCAGAATGCTAACTCTTCGCGTGTTGTTGTGCTGGAAATGACTCTGAAAAATATTTTGGAATGGCAAGACTTATCTTCTTTATATAAAATTAACAAAACTGTTCCACGGCCATATGTGAAATATATTGTTCAGATAACGGTATCCAGAGGAGATAAGAATTTGGAATATAAGTCTGATTACGATTTACCAGCCGTTTCTCTCAATTTCTTGAAGTCTGTAATAAAAAATGGGTTATCTATGCCAAAACCCCAAAACAAAGTGAATGGTATCAACACTGGAAAGAAAACTAGCCTCATAGCACACATATAAAAATAATACCAAAAAATCGAATGTCATTTTGGGAAAACCTTCCCGTTCAAGATGATTCAAAGAAGTTGACCGATCTTATTCCGTTTCTTTTCTTTTTTTTCTGAATGTTTTCCGATGTTTGATGATGTTTCATGATGTTTTGAAAGAAATGAATGTTTTATACCAACAAAGTCTATCATTGATTCTTATCAATGTGCACATAGGTATTTATTTGTTGAGCTGTTAGATTGACATATAACTAAGGCGAAAGGGCTTATCTGCGATTTGAAATACATAAATCCATAATATCATTATTTTTGAATATATTTTCGAAAAATATACGAAAAATTAGGTTATATAGGTATGTTTGTTTTTGCACCTCAATTCGAATAATTAATAGTTGCGGCAATGAAATATACGAAATGTTGTTCTGTTGAAATTGTCCCTGATGTGAGATAGGCCCTTTGTGCTTATGACGGTAGAATTGTTCATCGCATTTTTCTCATAGGAAAGGGGATACAAAAACATATTTGAATGACATTTGGCATGACGCAGACAATATCTTGAATATCATTTTCGGTCTTCCAAAACAGAATACGGTCCAGCTTGTTGTTGTAAAAAAGAGTGTCCTCATTGCTCCGAAGCATGTATTGTTTGCAGGGAAATATTACAACAATTTTTTCACCCAAAGATGAAAATTTACAAATTCAAAGAAAATTGAAATAAATTTGTTTCCTGTTTTGATGTATTTATGTTAACCTATTTATTGATTTGAAAGATATTTCTGTATTTATTCTTAGAAATTATTTTGATCAATCATTTTACCCAAATTCAAATTCATTTATTCCATACAATATTGTCATATGTGTATTCTCAACCCTGTGAATCCACAGGATTCGGTTCTCTTCTGAAATACTTTATTGATAGAAGCTTTCACATTTTTTCGAATATTCACAGGATACTATCAATAAAATCACAATTGAAATTTAAAAAAAAATCGTAATCAGCAACCTTAAACACTCCGTCATTTCAATTCTCTTGGGAAAAAAGATTATTAATAACAATTTATAATTTTCAGTGGAACGTTGAGAGTTTTTTCTCTGTAAATCAACTATGTTCATCATATAATTATCCAGGAAACGCTTCTGATGATAATATGAAGATCAAAAAGCATATCAAGAAAATTGTATCATTTGGAAAATATAAAAAATTAGTTTTGGGCAATGTATTCGTATTCAGCAGTCCCAAAAATGCTTACAACTATTTTTAGTTTTCCTGAAACTAGACCTTATCTATACATATGTAAATAAATGGCCTGACTGACTGCCTGATTGACTGACTCGCTGACTGATTGACTGACACACGATCAACGCCCAGACCAAACCTCTGAACCTAAAAGCGTATTCTCATAATCAATCAATCAATCAATCAATATTTATTTCCATTTTTTCGACATAGTTTACATGTATTGGAATTGTCATTCAGTTAGTACAATTACATTAGTATATCTAAATAAAAAATTACACTTAAGAACAAGAATGTATATATATAAAAAAAGACATGCATAGTATATATAGAAACCAACAATAGACTAATAAAAATATCAAAAAAAACACTTTCGTCAAAACATATATCACAAAGTCTAATTATCACAAAAGTCTAGTTTTGTAATGACATAGATAACCAGTAAGAAAGTTATATTCCATCCCTAAAAGAGTGAAAAAAGGTGAGAAGGTAGAGGAATGAAAGTACCGTTAGTTTTGAAGTTAGAGTCATGGAATTGGTATTTTCTTTCTTTTCCAAAATAATGAAACATTTATTTCGAAATTTTTGAAATTGTGGTTTGGCAGTTTGTATGGAAGTACCTCAGTTATAAAGAGTGTGGATCAATGAGTATTGGTATAAGAGTTTTCTGTTACAAATCAAAAATACATGTTTTAGTGTTTTTGGAAATTCAAATTCTAAAATGGTGGAATGAGGGGTTGAATGGGGATTGGAAATTTGTAAGGGGGGGTTTCCGTAAATTTAAATTGAGGGTGATAAAAAAATTTTATTTGAGGTCTTTTTTGGAAATAAAAATGAAATTTTACCCACAAAAAAAGGGGGATGTTTTACAGAGGTTCCGGGGTTAGTTGGGGGGTTAAAAAAGTGTTTGAATTTTAAAAAAAAAAAGAAATAGGTGTTTCCCCTGTTTTAAGAAAAAACAAAACCAAATGAAAAAGATAGTGAAAATTTGAATAACGGTTTTTCCTTGGTTTTCAAGTTAGGGCCCCGAAACTTTTATTTGAAGTCTTTTTTTCAAATAAAGAAAAAAAGTGTATCAGTGTTTAAAAACCCCATTAATGGTGGAATGGGGGATTAAAATTTGTTAAGTAAGGGGGATAGAAATTGGTATCTGGGTTTTTTTTTCCAATAAAGAAAAAAGTGTTTCAGTGCTTGGATGGAAAAAGGACCAAAAAATTTTTTTTGAGGCTTCCGTTCTTTTTTTGGGTTGGGGTCATAAATCTTGGTATTTACGATTTTTTGATACAAAAAAAAGAAATACATGTTTCGGTGTATTTAGAAAAAACCCCTTGGGGAAAGGGAAAGGGGGTGCAAAAATTTTTATAGGGGGGTTTCCGTTAGTTTTAATTTTGGGTCACGAAATATTGGTGTTCTGGGGCCCTGTTACAAAAAAAATAAATCTTGTTCAACCTTATTTGAAAATTCCGTCCCCCCAAGGGGTGAAAATTTGTAATAGTCGTCAAAAAGCAGTACATTCCCATAATAAATAACGCCACCCAAACGAAATAACGGGATAGGGGGTATCACGGAAAAAAGGGGGAATGGATAACGGTATAACGGCATAACGGGGAAAGGGTTAACGAGCAGCAGGAAAAAACCACAGGAAGTTTTGGTGGAAAACACAAAAAAGAAACTTTGGGAAAAAAAATTAAACCCCACGTGAATAAAGTCGCAGGTACCAGCTATTACTTTTTATACAAAAAAAATGTTAGATTTTTTTCCCCATTATTTCAAATTTGCGGTTAATTAAGACCTATGAGTCTGAATAATTTGCTTAAAAAACCTTTTGAATGAATCCAAAAATTTGGGGAATGCGTAGGCGGCTTCTAAGGGTTTTTTTTTTTATTGAATGGAAAATAATTTTGAGATATTGATTATTGTTTTTTTTTTATTTTTTTAATTGTATTGACTGATTCACTGTAAATGATATCAAGAATTACCCTTGGGGTTGATAAGTATGAAGTCATTTTGAATATGTTTTAACATGAATGTATTTCTTAGTTTTTTTTTTCCATCACATGCAACGCAAAAAAATTTTTAGGGAAAAAGTAATCGAATACAATTTTTTTGGGGGCGAAATCTGGGGCCCCCCAAAAAATTATGATCCCACCCCTGCTATCTGAAACTTTTTTGGGGTTGGGATATTTGTATATACAAAAACAACTGTTTGGAAAAATTACCTTCATTATTTCAAAAAAGAAAATTTGATAGTATCACACTATTTTCACATACTCCGTTCGATAACACGATATGTAGTTTGTCGAATAAGCATACAGCATCTGAACTCACGAAAAATAAAACCCAAAAAAAGTGTTTTTTTTTTATTTAACATGAAATAATTTTAAAAATTTAAAAAGTATTGTTCGATTTTGTTATTGTTTTTACTGATTAATTTTAATGATAAAAAGGGGAAATTATCCATTGAATGATTGATAAGTATAAGAGTCATTTTTGAATATTTTTTTTAAATGAATAGTATTTCTAAGTTTTTTTTTTTCCATACATGCAACGCAAAAACTATTTGATGGAATGTGATCGAATCAATGTTTGGGGAAGGAGAAATCTAGGCCACCCAAAAAAATTTGATCTCAGCGTGCTATCTAAACTTTTTTGGGGTTGGTTTTATTTGTATATACAATATCAACTGTTTGGGGGAAAATTACCTTCATTATTTCACAATGCAGTTTGAAAAATATCCCCACTTTTTTTTACATACCCGTTCGATAACATCGATATGTAGTTTGTCGAATAAGCATAAGACTCACAAGAATATAACCAAAAATGTGTATTTTTCCTTTTACTTTTTTAAAAATTTTCATTCTCCCTTTTCGTATGATTCTATTATCATATCTCTAGGTTTTGTGATGACTTGATGAGTTGTTTCTGAATATAGGTTGATTATTTTTTTTTCCCCCAAATTCAAAAAATTTCAGTTTTTTGTTCTCCCCCCTTTTTATATTTTTTTTTATTTACGCACTGAAAATTTTATTCTCCACTCATTCATTCCCCTTTTTTTATTTTCATCATCTATTGTTGGGGTTGCCAATTGAAATATCATTTTGTATTTCCTTCGAAAATTTTTTATAATTCAGTAACGAAAATCCATTCTGAAATCCCACCTGTTGGAATCTTTCGTTATTATACAATGGGGTTAATTTAATGGATGTCATCTGAACGGAAATATCCATAATACTGCCTCCTTACTATAATAATACTATCCGAATTTCTAGGAATATGGGTTTTCCCATACTATATTAGAGCAAAACACCGTTGTTGAACATCCGTTTGTATAACTATTTCCCCCAATTCCCCCAAGGTAATTGATTACAAAGCAAAAAGGAAAAAAAAACGCCGATGGGAAAATATAAGGAGACAAAAATCCCTCCAAAGAAACCGGAAATGCTATAAAAAGGGGAAAAGATATTTGAGCCAAGATTTTTAGTATATTGTTCGACTGATCCTGTACGACATTAAATGTTATCTATTATTTTAGGTCAAGCGGCCAACCCCGGGATATCCTTTGTAATCGGTTACGCTGACCATTTTTTTTGGGGGGAAATTTTTATAAGTATAAACGGGGAAATATTACCACTGGTTTTTTGAACAAAAAATTTAAATCAAACTATTGAAAAAAAAACACACAAAAGGTAGACAGACTTACAGCTGATTGACAGGGGAAGAAAAAAACTAAAAAGGATCATACAGGGGAAAAAAAAAAAAATATGAATTCTTGGGGAAAAATTATTGATTTAGAGGGGGTTTTCGTTTGTGTACATCTCAGAGAAAAAATTTTTAAAGGAATTGGGGGAGCATATGAAGTTCACCAATATTTAAAAAATTTAAAAAATTTTGTTTTTTTTTTTAACGGGGCCATCATAAAACAACTCAACCCCTTTGTACCATCTTTTTAAAATGGTCGAGATATTGATTAAAATTATTTTTGAATCCCCAAATTTAAAATATGCCCCTTTTAAATGTCTGGGGAAAATTTGTTTTGGCCATTTTTTATACTATATATATATATATATATATATATATATATATTTTTTATATATATATAT
The DNA here is from genome assembly GCA_018342105.1 of Gonioctena quinquepunctata. NCBI lineage: Eukaryota > Metazoa > Arthropoda > Insecta > Coleoptera > Chrysomelidae > Gonioctena > Gonioctena quinquepunctata. Next base: position 8,946 of record JAFIRS010003188.1, on the reverse strand, counting down.
ATATATATAAAAAACTGTAACTTTAATAAGGGTTTTGTTCTTCAAATAAAGTTCATTTAAAAAATATATATTATATATATATATATATATTTTATTATTTTATATATATATATATATATATATATATATATATATATATAAAAGAGTGGCCATTTTTTTTAAATGGGATTGGTATTGGTTTTTTTTTAAACCATAAGAGTAAAGGTCGGTCAAATGGAAAAAGTTGCATTCAAAAAAAGCATTGTCAAAGTTCAAACAAATCGAGATTACCACCCGGTTATTGAGATATCATAAGAAAAGTAAATTCTGTCATTTTGTTTTTTTTTTTTTCCCCAAATTTGATTTCAAATATTATCAAAAATGTCACGGAATTTTTTTTTCGACAGAAAATTTTCCTCATTTTGACATAAACAGATTTTGTATCCAACGTTTCTTACGCTCTGGGCAACCCTCAACCTCATTCTTTACAATACTCATTTTATGACCCCTTTTCGAAAAATTTTAAACGCTCAATTCAACGATATATCAAACAATGTCTTTCCCAAAAGTGGTTTTTTTCAGGTGATTTTGACGCTTATCAAATTTGGGGGCCGATCTGTTTTACTTTTTAGTTACCTTCAGTTTAATTAACAACATGCAATACATTTTGATAAGAAAATCAACTTACCATCCTCAACTGAAGGGAACGTAACAGCATCATAGCAAGAAACAAGTAATAATTTTAAAATTTTTCCAAGAGGTAAAAAACCCCAATTCATAATGATCAAACGAAACTATCATTTAATTAAAAAAAATCAAATGATTATTCAAAAAATGATGAACATCGGGGGAAAGTAAGTTTGAATGTCCACCATTTTAAAAAATGCACTTTGGGGTTTTTGGAACCCATATTTCTTATACATTTGTTTTTCTTTCCCCTTGAAAAATTCTACATTTCTCAATTTTCCCCGGGGGAAAATCATTATTGTAGGTTTTTATTTGTTCCGTTGGAACAAATTACAGAATCAAACTTTATTTTGAGATCATTACGATATAATTTTTGCAAGGCTTGGTATTCAAATTTAAAATCATTTATTCGCGTCTCTTGACTATTTTATTAACAGCAGTTTTGATAAATTGCATTAAATTTGGGAATTTTGGGGCCCCGGAACATTGATATCGTTGATGGATTTTTTTTCTTACATACACACAACTCTGGGTTTTTTTGGGGAATGTATTATTTTCAAGTAGTAGGCCGTGGATAAAAAGAACATAACAAGAAATGTCATATTATTTGTCACTTCGTTTATTATTGTGTCACAAGAACTTGTCAGTAAATACTTTTCTGAGTAATTTCAATTTAACTTATTCGATATGGTAAGATACACAAAATTGGGGAGAAGAAAATATGTACGAAGTGTACATAAAACCAAATGAAATTCGAAAAAAAGCACTACAGAGGTATGGTGAATTATACCCCTTTAAAGAACAACACCAACTATTGAAATGTTTCACGTTTATCTACAACGTTACTTGCACATAATTCATTCATCAAAAACCCAGGGTCCTTATGTACACGAAACGAGCCTATCAATGACATCAATGTTCTGGCCCAAATTGAATGAACCCGGGAATTTGTATCAGAACTATGGCCAGTGAATGAAATTTTTCAAAAAATGCTTTTAAATGAAATACTCAAGAGACACGGATACCATGACTATATATACCCAAACCGTGCAAAACTATACCGATCCTGGGGAGAAGGTTGCAACCCCGTAATTGGGCCCCAAAAAAAGGGGTGGGAATAACAAAAATTTTGCGCCCAAAAATTTGGGGGGACGAAACGACATTCAGAAATTCTGCATGTTCAATGGAAGGAACAAACATTTTTTTGCCACAGAAAACCCACCAACAAAAAAGTTTTTCCAAACGTTTTTTTTTGAACATATGGTGCGGTTTTTTTGAATGATAAATTACTGGGACCCCATTTTTTTGATTGCAACCTAACCGGACAAAATATGTGGAAATTATAGAAGAAATGTTGGATGATTTTCCCCCTACGGTAAAGGCGTAATAGTTCATGGTTTCAACAAGACGGATGTGGTCCACACAACTCAAGAATAGTCACAGACCATCTAAATCGAACTTTTCCCCGATTCATGGATTGGAACAAGAGGTCCAGTAGCATGGCCTGCCAGATTCCGGGGTTCAAATCCCTGGTTTTTTTATTTGTGGGGGATATCTCCAAAAATGAAATTTATGATACTACGAACCCGACAATAGAGATTTTTCCCGGGGATTGAGAATGATTAAATAAATTCCCAAAGGGGGACGAAAAAAGCAAATGTATAAAGGGGATGGGCCCCCCAAACCCCAGGTCCGTATTGGGAAAAAAAATGAGGTTGAGGGGGCCCCGGGGGCGTACGAAACGTTGGATACGAAATCTGATTATATCAAATTGAGAGTAAATTTAAAATGTCGAAAAAAAAATCCCGTAACATTTTTTTATAATATTCCAAATAAAAATGGGGAAAAAAAAAAATTTTAAAATGACAGGGAAATTTTCTTTTCTATGTTTTCCAAAAAACCCAAACCCTTTTTTAAAAAGTTTTTTGCAATTTTTTTAAACCTCTTTTTTTAAATTAAAAAAATTTTATTATATATATAAAAAAGTTTCTTTTTCTATGCTAGAAAATTTTAAAAATTTCCCCCCATAATTTCACCCTCCCATACTGTGGCAGTTTGATGTCCTTTGGGTATACTGAGGTAATTAAAAAATACAAGTAATGTTTTTTGGGAAAGCCTTTTTTGCCTTCATGAAACACACCGGATTTTATCGTGAGGTTTGAAACTAACCCCACTAAACTAAGTTACATCGTAATTAAAAACGCCTTATCCTGGATAACGGAACTCTATAAAATGGCCGATACTCGCCCCCCAAAAATTTAAAAAAGAAAGATTACAGTCTATTACAAATTACCAACTAAAAAAAAATTTGGGGTTTTCCCCAAAATCGGAGAATTTTTTGAGAGGGGGGAAAAAGACATGATCTATGGATAACTTTTGCTTACCCCAAAGGGGTTCTTGAATTCATACCTGTTGAAGGAAACAATTCATCACCCTTTTTGTTATCTCCTGTTATTATTTATAAAAATTTTTATTTGAATGTTTTTCAAATGTCAGTAATAAAAGTTATCATCCGTTTTTTTTGGGGGTTACCATATTATTCATGCAATTCCGCTAACTTCATCAATAACAAACATTTTCCCTTCTGACTATTCTAAAAAGTATTCATAATACCAGTGGATTATTTTTTTAAAAGCTCAGAACTCCTATGATCATTCAAGAATATTCGCCCAATTGCGTTGATGTGGAAAAATTTTCTGCAGTTTAAAAACCCCGCCACTCCCAAACAACATATATCTAATTGTGTTATGAACATTTTGAAGCTCCGCTCTTTATCATCAATGAATTTATATATATATATATATATTTTTTTTTTTTTTGTGTTTTCCTTTTATCCATTTTTCCAAGTCTTTCTTCAGCATGGGAAACCCAAAACCCCTTGTAACAAGAATATTGTATTTTTTAAAAACAATAAATATCTATGTGAAAATTCAAATCTTTTTTTTTTTAAATTATTCAATATTTTAAACTCTTTTTTTTTTAAATAAAATGTTGAGTTTTTTTCAAGTCACACTTTTTTATACGTCATTTTGAGAGTAGTCTCTAGTATTTTCAGTAATATCTTGGAAATAAAAAATATTTTCCCAATTGATTATAGACAAAATTTCCCTTTTGACGTGAATTCATACACGTACTATTCCTATACTTTTCCCTTTTTTAGTTTTGGGGAAACAAACAAAATACGTTAGCTGCTTTTTTTTCTTTTCAGTTGAATTTTTGTTAGCTCAATTGGATCAATTAGATAAAAAAGTTATAACAAATTGAGGGTAGGGGTCGTGGCTGCGTACCCTCCAGCGCTGCACTTCAGAGTCTACGCCCCCACATTCTCGAACGTTAGCAAAAAATTCGGGAGTTTGCAGTTTTCTTTTAAAAAAAAAAAAATTTTTTTATGAAAATTTTTTTAATCTTTTGCGAGTGGAAATTTTAAAATTTTTTCTTTGTAATATTCAATATACAATGTAATTTGGTAATTTATTTGTTGAATGATTAATTAAGCAAATATTTTTAGGTGAGTAACTTCTCATATGTTATTTCAATATAAATACTAATGTACAGTAAAAAGTTACCACCATCCCCAACTTCTGAAAAACTGAATCTGATATTACCCACTAGTATACGTAGGGGCCCTTTAGGTGAGCAATTAAACTTACCGGGGTCAACTGTTCTCTTGTATTTTACCCCTTTTTTTCTTTACTTTTTAAAAAGTTAATTCCTTCCAATATAAAGTACATCAAAAGATTAACTCAACTCAACCCTTTAAATTTTTGAACAAAATTTTAAGCCAGAACTTATTTATAAAAATGGACATTTCGTCAATTCACAAAAATCGTAATATTTTCGTATTTGATACAATTTTTCACCCATATTGGGCAAAAAAAAAATTAAAGCTGTAACTTTTTGAGTTCGTAATATAAAATATGTTGGTTAGGGTTTGCTTATTTTTCTGTATAAACAACAAATTTCACGGATTTTGGGGGAACATTTGTTTTTTTTTTGGTTTTGGCAGAATTTCATTATTAATTAATACTTCAATGAAATCAATCAAATCTTAATATCACATTTCAAACTAGGTTTTTTGGGTTTTTTTTGCATGGGCTAAAAATTAAAAAAATTTTTTATTTTTAAAAATTTTTCAATATTTTGACCAATTTTATTTTTTTTTAAATTTAAATTTTGATTTTTTCCATTCACACACCTACTTTTACTGTCATTTTGAGAGTGAACTATGAGGATTTAAATGTTTGAAAATTTAAAAGTGGCAGATCTTTTTATTGATTTTTTTTAGAAAATTATATGACATATATTCTTCTGGGGGAAAACGTTGATCAAGTACAAAAATAACTACATCTATTTTAGCAAACAAAAAAATTTGGGGGGGAAGCGATGATAGCTCTGAACCATGCATACCGCCGGTGTCGTATTTTCCGGGTTTAACAGCGCCAGGAATTTTCATGAAGAAGGATCGTAACGAAGGCAAATTTTTTTGTTTTTTTCTAGCACCGTATCGAGGGTAAAATACCTTTTTTTCCTACTCCTTCCCGGGTTTTTTTCTTTGCAATATCCCCCAGTACACCACCTATTGTATTGCATTCCAAAAAGATATTAAGATGACTTGGGGAAGATTCTCTTTTTAAAAAAATTTAGGATCCTTTATAATGGCTTTTCAACATAGCTTTTTCCTCTGGGTATTCTGTTCCCTTTTGTGAGAACCTCCGGAACCTTGCATTCGTATAGGATAAAGGAGGGGTTTTTCCCTTTTGTCTGGCAAAAACCCGCAAAGGGGGTTTCTTCCCAGACCTATGTTTTTTTTAAAAAATTTATATTCTTACATTCCACATTTTACATTTTATATTCCACATATTTACATTAACTTAATTACATTTTATAACTATCGTTGTTCAAATTCTTTTAATTTATATTTTCCCCCGAAACAAGTGCTTGCACTTATCGGGGGGTAAGTTCCCCATTCACTTTCACCATGTAAATCATCATTGTATTTAATTATTGCAGTGAAAAAGTTATTATTATATTATTATTATATGTTGTTAGTGTTCGCTGGTAGTGAATTAAAAAAGTTTTGCAATTTGGAATAACTCATTGTTTAAACCCCCTTAACTGGTAACGTGCCGTTTGGGACGCATCCATTTTATTTTTCGGGGTTTTTTTTAAAACGGACTCGCTTTTTTGCGAATAAAGCCCCCCCAATCTATCAGCTATTGGTGCCCCACCATCATTCAACTGGGAGTGAATATGGGTAAACAATGTCTGAGAAATATTCAGTTTTTAAGGAGGACAGTCCGTGAGACGGTACGTTTCAGTTTCCCCAAGCATTTCTCGCGATTTTAAAAATAATGGGGGGGCCGTCAAAACGGGTACGTTATGGGGATGAAGATTATGATGACACTTTTTTTTGTTAACGAGACAAATAGTGACTACAGTGAAATAGACAATTTTTCGGAGGATGAATTTTTTTTCCAAGCCGAAATGAAAACAATTGTTCAAACAAACCTTGAATTCATGACTTGTTAGGCCCCCTTCCAATAAACTTCTTTTGTTTTTTTTCCCTTTTATAGATCCCGGTTTTTTGTTCTTATCAATCGCACTATGATAAAATTTTAAATTTTTTGTTTTTTTTTTGGTTCTTTCCAAAATCACTACCAATTTTCGTTATAGCTGAAAAATATTATTGGGGGTTATTTTCGATCGAATTTTTTTGTTATTTTATACAAACATATTCCAAAGAAATTTTCCCCTAAGTGTTTTTAATAAAAATTAAAAAAAATTTTCGAAAATTTTGTTTTATGTTTCCAAAAGTGCCAGTCTCAAGACTGCACGTTACCACTTTTTTTCCCAAAATTTCACGTTACCATTTAAAGGGGTTTTAAGCTTATTTTTCGTGGAGTTATACCTATTCTTTTTTTTTACAAATTTTTTAAAACCCTTTTCACAATCTATTGAAGTGATAATCGAAAAAAAAACATTTTCCCCCGGAAAATTCCCTCGGTTCACCAAATAAGATACCCAAAGGAATCAACAAATATTAAATTGGGGGTAATTGTTCATTCTAAATTTTTTCCAAACGGGAAAAAAAAATGGAAATCCAAGATTCTTCTTTATACATTTTTGAAAATTTTGGGACCCTACTTTACCCACCCCTCACAACAAAGAGAGTAATCGAATAATAAAAGTCCCCCCTTCAAAACAATTGAAAAAAACTTCCAAAACCCCAAACAATTCAAAAATTTTTTACTACGAATAGAATATTGAAAAATAAATATTTTTTTATTTCATAAATATCAATATGGTATAGGGTTATGAATGACAAATTTTTTTTACATCATGTTCGAGTGGTACATCAAATATGGCCTTGTTATTAAGTAACTGAAGAGTTTTTTTGTGAATTTTGACATATTGTTCATTTTTCCATTTTAAGGGAGATAATATCGATGAATCTAATTCCGTTCGAATGAATTCGATACTTCCCATTTCCTACGGATGATCTAAATAATTCCAGACTTTCAACTTTCAACGTGCATCAAAGACAAAAGGGGAAAAGGGTTTCCCGGGTTTGACTCTAAAAAATTCCGGGGAAAAAAAATAAAAAAGACAACCCAAAAAAAGCAAGTCGGGGATAGCATGGAAGTTTAGGGGGAAGAGTCTGGGTGAGTTGTGTCAAAGTAACCGTTTACTTTGTAGCCGGGGTAATTGTATTTCGTTCTCGGGCGTAAACGTTTTTTTGATAGGAAAGTGAGTCTAAATTGGTCTTTTTTTGGAACTATTTTAACCAGCTATAAAAACCCCCTAGCATACAAAAAAAAACTCTACCTGTTTCCGGTGAACGCGGACTAACTGGGAAAAAAATTTTCAAAATAATAGGATAGCCCCAATATACGGAAAAAAGCTTGAACGCCAATTTTGGGGTATTTTTTTGGGGGGGAAACGTATTGAAGCTCTACATGATTTTTAAATTTTTTGGGGCAGTGTTTGAACAGGTCCAGAGAACTGAATCGGGAAACTTTTTTCATATAGCAATAGCAAAGTGGTGAAGTATCTTACCGTATAATTTTGGGGTGAATTTCCTTTTGGGGGGTGAGTAGAATTTCAAAGTCCTTTTTTTTTCGTTTTGAACGAAACGCTTTAACGGGAAAGAGGGGCGGAAAATAGGTAATTTTGGGCCCGACAGGGGAAAAAAAAAACACTATGCTTTATACATTTCTGGGCTCGTTTTTTTTCTGCTCATTGTGCCATCATTCATTGCCCCCCGCAAGCACGTGTTTTAGGGATAGATATATATTCCTACACATTTAGTGTCTTGCATTTTGTAGTAAAAATGTCTAATAACAATCTGTTCATTGACATGTTTTTTTTTGGGGGGCCTTCCCCAGTCTGAAAAAGAAAATATAATCAGTAAAATATATACAAGTCTAGAAAGAGCCAACCAATTTGTTCACCCCTGATAAGTTACTGTGTTCACTAAATTATATTTTCCCATAAAAAAAAATTTTACAAATTTTTCAGTAAATTGTCGTTTCCCCGAATTTTCCTAACGAAAAAGAAAATTCAAAAATACTTTTTATATAGTTTTCAATTGACGTTTCGGGACTATATCTGCCCCGCCCCCGGGAAACTTCTGAATCTCCTTTGAATGATTGAATAATTTGATTTTTCCTTGCAGAGTCTTTTTTTTTTTAAAAAGACGGATGTCAATTGAGATCTATTAGTTCACCCCGATAAGTTACCACGTTTTCAAATTATAAGGGCCCATGGAAAAATTATTCAATTTTTTTTTTTTCTGGTTCCAGGAAAGGGGGGTCCTGTAATGCCCCGGGGAAATCGGGGAAAACCCAAAGGAAAAAAAGTAGGAGTTGGGCCTTTTAAATTTTGGGGGGTTTTATGCCCCCGGGGAAAAACCTCCCTAGGTAAGAGTTCCCCAAAAAATCGGGTGTTCGTTAGAACGAGTCTTTTGGGAAAATGATGTTCTGAATTCCCCCAAAATGACCAAGAAGGGGGGTGATGACTGAACCTTTACGGGTTAGGGCTTTGAAGAGACCCCCAAAGCAGGGGAAAAGTTGATATTTCCCAAAAATACCCATGAAAATATCTATAAAATAGAGACAAATCGCCAACTTTTCTACGGTGTTCCAGACAAGTGAGCGAGTTTGTAAGCGAGGATCCACCAACGAGACGAATTGCCCTTTTGGACAGAATCCAATAGCCTCAGGATATATTTAAATGCGCCCAAATATAAACAGTATTCAGGACCGGGCGGATCTGTGCCTT